>JMFS01024086.1:0-14528 GCA_000699545.1 Podiceps cristatus | reverse complement strand
GGGACAACCTCAACCTTCACTTTGGGACTGAGGAGATTGCCCATAAAGTGCCATTAAGTGGACAGATATTTTAAAGACAAATCAAAGGGGTTGACTGGTCCGAAGTCAGACAAAAAACCCAAGAACTAACCAGAACTGGGTGCAAAGAGTCAAGAGGTCCTCCATGAAATGGCTCATTGCTGCCCTCTCCCACTCTGGAGGGCCAATGTAGGGTTTGGGATGGAGGAAATCCTCAGTTTGCCTCAATCTGTGTTGTGACAGAGGGTTCATACCCATGGATGACATTCTAAAAGAGAGAAGGAGGAGGAAAGCAAGAAGGAGGAAAGAGGAAAATAAAAGGTACGTTTCACCTGAAAACAGGAGCTTTACAGGAAGGACAGAATCCAGCTTTAGAAAACATTCAATTCTTCCCCTCTCTTTGAGCGCCTGGGCTGAGCTGAGCTCTCATTTCAGAGGTGTTACCGAAACAGTAATGCCCACTTGGGTTGTATTAAGGCTTCCCCATTCCTACATCGAGTTAAGCCAATGTAAATGTTGAGAATTTGATTTAGCCTAGCAGAGCGCCAAGCTAGGGGCTTTATCTTATGCTGGGAAGGCAGTGTGTTAATTTTAGTGCAGAACCCAGCAAAAAAAATAATTAAAAAAGAATGAACTTAAGCCAAACTCGTACTTCTGGGCAAGCTGCTCTGTGTTGTGAAGTCACCGCCGAGTCGCAAATATCACTGCCTGGCATGGAGGCATCACCATCTGCCACTTTGCTTAGGAGGACCCTTTACTGAATGAACAGAGACCATGGCAGGAATTTGCCTACTCACCCATGAGCGAGAAGGCCGTGCCAGCGTGGCGGGAGACACGCTCCAGACTGACAGCCAGCCCCAAGAGACGTTTAATAGCCTGGCCTTGCTCGCTGGTGTGGGATGGGCTTGGCACAGGCTGCTCTGCTCAGGCTGGAAGAAAAAGCGACCGCTCGGTCTCAGTGTGTCTCCCAGTTCACCCCAAGGTACCAATTAAAGAATGAGAGGTCTGCAGATAAGCACCAAGGTCAAAAGTGAGAGTGGTCAAGTTTAAGTGCATGTATAAGGATGGGATCTTCAGGTCTTTTAAGAAGCCAGTAATTAAGCAAAACTGCTATTTCTCGTTTTCACCAAGCGTGCCTCACGGCAGTGAGAGTCTTGACTAACACCAACACACATACCCAGGGAACAAACAGATGGCCGCGTCCCAAGGAACAGCAGCCCAAGATGAACGCTGGAGCAGACCAGTGCCGATGAGGATCATCAGACAAGGGTTGGACAGAGGTTTTTCGCTTTGCTCCAGCCTTGGAAGGGGCTCACAAACATCTATTCTTCATCCTCCAGTCAAGCTCACAGACTGGCTGAGGGTGGAAGGGACCTCTGAAGGGCATCTGGTCCAACCCCCCTGCTCAAGCAGGGTCACCTAGAGACGGTTGCCCAGACGGCTTTTGAATGTCTCCAAGGATGGAGATTCCACAACCTCTTTGCAAGCACAGATCACCAGGCCTGAGGTCAAGGTCTGATGGGTCTTGTGCTGAAAGACAAGAGACAGGTTATATTAATTGTGCTCCCCTCCACTGTCACTGGTAAGAGAGACATCCTCAACACCCTGCACATCATCTTGCTTTCCCAAAAGCCAGCAAAAGTGCGTCCTCACCACCCCTCTGGTTGCTTCACACATTCATTACAAGCCAGGCTTGCTAGAAACAGCTCCACTGTTTTAGCTGTGCTAATGTCCCACCACCACTTCATGCCACCAGCTCATCTTAGACCTGCCCTGCATCCTCCACCGCCTTTTCCTCACTCTGCGCTATCCCCGCTCCCCAGCCTCCCAGCAAAACCCTTCAGCTCCCCTCCTCTGTCCCATCATTTTCTGAGCGCACCTAATGCTGTAGCAGATCCCTCGCAACCTTCACGGGAACCTTCTCTCTAGGAGCTCCCAACATGCAGAGCATGCTCTGATGAGCATACCCATCACGACCCGATGCTCTCCTCACCCCGTCACCCAAGGGGGGACACCTCCTTAGTTTCTCCCCACCTGGCTCAACACAAGCTTCTTGCTAAGACGTGGATCAGGCGGATTCAGAATTGGGGACCCCCTTGGAGACCGTGGCTCGGGACAGATTTTGAGTGAGTTGCTGGATGAATAAAAGCCCTGAAAAGAGAAAAAGGAAGAAGCCTGGGTATCCCATTGGTAAAATTTCTGTTGGTACACCAAGAAATCATGGGCTTAGTTATCTGTTCACGTAGCCATGGGAAGATCATTTCAACCTCTGTTGAACTACTTTGGATTTGTGCTATCTCAGTCATCTTGGAAAAATTTATGTCATGAGGAAGAGCACACCGGGACTTGATTTCCAGCGCCTATTTAGGACAGATGTTGTGTATCTCCTTTTGGGTAGCTGCTTTTCAAGCCTACATCCCATGGGTGCAAACGGCAGAGGAGGAAAGACGAAGCACCATGGCTATGTCCCATCTGCGGAGAGGCAGCTGAAGGAAAAGTGCATTAAAATTTCACAGGTAACCATGACGTGACCAGCATTTTTTCAAAGATAATGCGGTTTTTCTCTTGAAGCTTCGGATGAAAGCAGACTTTCCTTGCCTCGGGCAGAAGCCAGTCAGGTGGAAAGGGACAGCAGGAACAAACCAACAGAGCAGAACATGGTTTGGAAAGAAGTTCAGGATTCAGTATAGAAAAAAAAAAAAATAAAGTTTCTTCTCAGTGAAAGCAGACAGGTACAAGCTGTTAAGCTCTGTTTGCTAGCCCAGCCCTGCATAAAAATCCCCCTTGTCTGATCATTTGGTCTCATGTTTATCAAAGATATCAACAGCTTTAAAAAGACAGGACCTGACAGCTTAGTTCTCCTCTTGCTCATCTAAGCAGGTAATTCATAGAATGGTTTGGGTTGGAAGGGACCTTAAAGATCATCTAGTTCAGCCCCTCAGAGGGAAGAATTTCTTCCTTATATCTAATCTAAATCTACCCTTTTTCAGTCAGTGGGAACGCCACTGGACTGCTACAACTTCCCAAATACGATGGACAGAGGCTTAGCAACTTCATCCACAATTTCCCTCAGGACCCACGGATGGTATAGAACCTTTTTTATGAATCCCTTGTAAGGGTGACCCCAGATGAACAGTTGAGTTTGCTGCAAGCACAACCCTGGAGATGGCTGTTGGTCAAGCTGGTGGAAATCTCAGGTTCTAAAGCAGCTCTGCAACGTAACAGGCATCAAGTAGAGCCACGAGGTCTCCAGTGCCGGTTACACCCTCAAATCCCAGCAACTGCTACTGTTGACCCTCAAGGAGAGGAGACGGTGGTCCACCTCCTTTCGGCTTTGCTACCAACTGCGTGGCTTTGGCCAAAATGCTTGATGTAGGAAGACCAGAAGCCATCCCTGGAAATATTCAAGGTCAGGTTGGACGGGGCTTTGAGCACCCTGATGTAGTCGAAGATGTCTCTGCGCATTGCAGGAGGGTTGGACTAGCCCTTTAAAGATCCCTTCCAACTCAAACAATTCTAAGATTAGACATCATCTCCAGTTTATACCTGAAATATTTTGGTTGAAACGACCAAAAGCTGAGAGCCAGTAAATAAAACGAAGGATGCGGGAGGGGGAAAAGGGAGCAAGACACACCGAGAGACATTTGTGAAAGACATATTGCTGGTTAGTAGAAGCAGCCGTAACAACTTGTCTATGCCATCATTCATGTTTCAGATTTATAGCCTTCTCCTGAAATTTTTTAATTAAAAGTGTGACTAAGTCCCTGGCTGCTACCAAAAAAAAAAAAAAAAAAAAAAGAAAAGGCTGTTGCTGACAAATAGGCTGCAGCAAGCAGCTCTTGGCTCGATACAAAGCCACTGAGTGAGGTCCTATGACCCCTAACAGGTCATTGTGGGGATCGTCATGCTGCTGCTGCCCTGAAATACATCCACAGAGTTACCAACACTGCTCATTTTTTCTTTTCTTACTTTTCTCCTTCCTTCCGGTCACCTCCTCTACATTTGTTCAGCAGCTGAGCCCACTGCCCTGCACGAAATCACCCCAGTTTTCCTCTCCGGCTCCTGCCTAAAAGTCCTTCCTCCAAGAAGGGGGAAAAATCCTTTCATCGCCAAGGAAAATCGTCCCCGAAGCTTGTTTCAACCTGGCAGGGAGCAGATGAATCATGCAACAGGCCTCTGAGCAATGACAGCGGGAGCCAGCTAGTGTTTCAGAAGAGGTAGCTCCGGGGCCATGGCCATTTCACGCAGCGAGTGCATCTCACGTAGGTCTAGTGCTAAGTCCTCCTCTTTACAATAAAGGTTTTTTTTTTTTTTTTAAACAGAAAATACCGCCTCAAAACAAACATCTCGTTAGTAGAGTATATGATGGGTGACTATCCAGAAAGCCCCTCTGTACCATAAGAATGTTTTAGTGAAAACTCTATAGCTCCATAAAGCGCTACATTATAAAAGTGCCATCTGTTTCTTTACATTTTCCTTCCATCTGGGTATTTTATAGAGAGATTTTATAGCCTTTTGCACTTTTATATACCTCTTTCAAAAAAAAAAAATGCAGACTAAAGGGGCAGGATATCCATTCTGAGGTAGGGATGGGAAGGTGGGGAGACTGGGAAGGGATAAAGAACATGAAGGAGATCCTTGAGATATTTCAGTTAAAGATCTATGCCTCAGCAGCGTTGGATTTGCTGGATTGCTTCCTTTTGCCTCCCCACCACCACCTTTTTTTTTTTTTCAAATGGCAGGTGATTTTGCAATGAAATACAATTTGTTCCTTCTGTTTAATAAGCCGTCTGCCTCTGGCTGGGGAAAGAAATGATAAAAGAAGAGGCTGTTTAGGATTTAAAGCAGCATTTGAAACCTTAAATCCTCTGGAGAGGGCAGAGAGGGGCTCTCAACTCACGGCACAGCGAGAGCACCGCGACTACGACATTCTTCCCACCAGCAGACCAAAAGATTAAATAATAAACAAGACAAAAGGACAGCAAGGCTCCTTTGTACTGGCTTTGCACTGTGCCAGCACATCTCCAGAAAAGCTTAGATACTTGCAACACACTTGTACTCACTTTTTTCCCCCCTGTCTTTTTCTCTCTTCCTGGAATTGCAAGAGGAAAAACACCACCACCAAAACACTGGCTGTTGTTTGAATCCTGTTCGCAAGTGCTCCGGGGCAGGCACCGTAATGTCACGAGGAGACACAGGGGAAACCATCCTACTGCTCTTCCCCATGCGCAAAATCAAAACCTCACATAAATACTTAAAAGTTGACCCCCCTTTCAAGCTCATACAAGTATTTCGTTAAGAGAACGTGATCCTTTGGTGAGCTACAAACGCGGCCTCAGTAAAAATTAATGCCATGACAAACCCAAGGAGGATAAGAAGCCAGACACGTCGCCTTCTACATTCTCTCATGTTCTCAAACATTTATTGATGGACACATGTAGAGTCAAAAAACCTGAAGTGTTGGTTCAAACAGTGCAACCATAACACGTCTCTCCACGTCCATCCACAAATGTGCTTGAGCTCTCGTGTCGCCTTCGAGGCTTGCTGCCCCGACAAAAGCAAGCAACCCCCCCGCCCCCCGTTGCTCCACACCTATAATTTTTGGTCTCCCCACTGACCTACTGGTCAATAATTCCAGATGCTGTGGTCCTATTTCCTGCTTAGTAATTTAAAATCCTTTATTCAGAGGCTTTTCTCCCATGTTTCTTCAGAGGAAGTTACGACTATATTCATAAATGGTTGAAAATAGGGGGCAATAGCTGAAAATATGGGGCAACAGCTGAAAACAGCAGAAGATATTACACGAGGTAGAATTTGCGTTAAAGCAACGCAGGCTGGATCCAAAGAGATGGTGACGGTAGCATCAGACCTCAATGACTGACAGCTGTCGCGACGAGCAGGCAGGATTTCCTCCGGGATAATAGTACAAAAAAATAATCATAATAATAATAAAAAAAAAGACAAGCACTTCTTCAAAAACTGGGTTCTGTCTTGCCAGTGGAGCCTAGGGAGCTAGAAAAGTCACACTCCCCCCTTTCTTACCCAAGACGACAACTGAAGCTGGAGAAGGTGGCAAACGGGAGAGTTTCTTCGTGCTTGGATGGGCTGCAGCAGAGCTCTGCCATTTGAAGAGCAGCTGCAGAGCCATCCTTACCCTGCCGCAGCAGATTAAGATAACTCCACGAGCTCCTAACACGTCTAAAGGATGCTCTCACTCATCCCACTTGCCCACACATTTCGGTTGGTGAGGCCCAAACGCCAAGGGAGATCAAGAAGTGACCAAGGGTCCCCGCAGGAATAAGGGGATCATCTGGCTTTGGCAGCAAACATCTGTATTTGCAGCTCAGCAGAGATGCTTCTGCAGTGGTGCTAAGCCTGGATTTAGACAAGAATGTGGCAGCTCTGGCGATGCTTCCTCTACTCCCCCATAACATCTGGTCCTGAGGGCTGAAAACCCTAAACGCAAAGGCATGGGTCACTCCATTTCTCTTGAAATAAGCTTGTTGACCCTTTTTTTAGAACTGTATCAGAGCTCCAGGATGTTTTTTAGGTGCTCTTCTGCAACACAGCTCTACGGAAGCAAAGGCAACATCAAAATAGAGCCTCCTGCTTTTGGCACGTGGAGAAAGGGGTTGAAGAGGCAGAATAAAGCCACATCGACACACCAGGCTTAGAAAAAGCCTTTTGAGCTTGAAGAATGTCACCTGCGCCATTTATCACCCAGATAATCCAGAGGTGACTTGATTACAGCACTTCATATCTTAAAGATGAGAAAATACCCGGTATTAAAGGATCTTTAAAACCAGAGGAAGGAGCTGTATTGCAAATCAATGGCTAGAAGCTGAAGTTGGCGATTCGAATTAGTACCAAAGCTCATGCTCTTAACGATAAATAGGCTTGAGCTTTGAAGAAAGCCACTGTGGGAGGCAGAGGATTTGCCACTTCTGTCTTGATACCAAGACTAGGTATTTCTGGAAGAGATGCTGTACTCCAATTTTTTTTTATTTTTTTATTTTTTTTTTTTTTTTTCCAGAAGCAAGTAGCTGTCATTTAACAACCAAAGGAAGCGAAACTGTGACCTGGCAGCCTCGCCTTGGCATGCTGAGGGTCGGTACTGGATCCAGTCAAAATTTAAGTGGGCTTAGACAAAATGTAAATCTCTGCTTTAAAAGGAAGAGAGTGCTGTAAGGAGCCATTTAATTAAAACAGTTATATGAGATCCCATTCAAATACAAAGAAATACCGAGTAAAACGAAGCAAACCCTTACCCAGAAACATAGTTCAGGTGGGAACTGACTCTGCACACAATACAAAAGATCAACAATTGGGTTTTTTACCTTCAAAAAATGGAGTTCCGACGGAAAACCCAGGCAGGTCAATCCAGGAGACTGACCGAGGGTAGTAACACAGTATTATCTACTCTTAAATCCCAAGGAGAATTTTGCTCGTGAGGTTAGTGATCAGCAAGCTAGGAGGAAGAACTCTTGATTTTTGCAGTTGTTAATATGGCAGATACGTCAGTTGGTTTTAATTATCCTTGGAAAAAGTTAAATCAGCTTATAATACGTGGGACCATATGGTCTTTCCTTGTCCTGTAAGTACACTTAATTAAATCCCATTCAAGTTATCAACAAACAACCACATTTTAACACAAAACTTGGAAATGGACATGAATTCACATTCACTCTCCAGCTCAAGACCCAGCAGCAAATTCACATTTACACCATGAATATTAAATGCAGGACAAAACACATGCAAACTCCTCTGTCCCCAAGGGTTCAGGCTTGGAAGTACATCCGTAAGATGCTCCGCTTTATCATATTGTGGTGCCTGTTGCCTTTAACGGTCTCTATATTGAGCTATTTAAGCAATAAGCCACCATAATCTTACATGGTAAGAGATTTTGAATAAGAAAAACAACCATGCCCCCTAATTGAAAATTAATTTCCTTTTAATACCATGACAACCAGAAAACAATTGATTTAAGGGGATGAAAATACGGACTTTCAGCTCAGTATTTGATGTTTGCAAATGTCCTGGACTAATTCAGCCACGCATAAATGATGTTCTTGGGAATAAAACTGAAGCAAAATAGTTATTTAATACGGAACATAATTTTACCTCTCAATCTGTAAAATTGCTTATTTTCCAGGTAGCAGATAGACCAAAGGCTTTTATGCCACAAACTGGCTAAAATTGTTCAGGATCATATTTCTGGTCATTGTTTGCAGAGGAATCCAAACTATATTATGATGCTACAGTACCAAATATTAAACAGACGAAAGCTCAGAAGTCAAATATTTTGATGAAAACAGCTAAAGGGAAGAAAGACAGTGGAATACTAATAGCCCAATGAGCTTTCAGCCTTCCAACTGTCATTTATTTGTGGGAAACCATTTTATAATAAGTACGACCCTCCAGAGCTGAAGCTCCCTTTGAAATTCCTGATTTCAATCAGGTTTAGCCACTTTTATTTCCGTTCAAAAAATATTACCGGTTGCAATGCCTTCAACAGAGACGGCCACCCCCAACGCTGCGTAGCGGCCCCGCGGGCGGCTAACATGCTGCACCTACAGTCATTTCCCAAAGTCAATGAAAATTGACACCTGCCCCTAAATTCTTGCTATTTCCACTCGGGATCAATATTCATGGCACAGCTGATTTTTTGGCTTATGGGGAATCTCAACTGTGGTAATTATTCCAAAGACTCTCTACACGATGAAAAATTAATTAGATTTTCTACTAGTTCATTTGATGTTTTTACTTTTCAAAAAAGTGCTTTGATAAGAAAACATATTCGTTAAACTCCCATCACGTGGGGAAAAGTCATAATTATTCACAGCTACCACGCTCTGTTCAACCCCGAAGCCTTTGCAAAGGATCTCTGAGTCTTTAAAATAATTTGTAACGCTCTGGAGCGTGGAGTCCGGTATACAAAGTTAAGCTGAGTAATAACATAAAGGAAATACAGTAGAAGTAAGAATTAGTTTAGACAGTGAAAATGTCAGAAAGGTGGAAAGCCTTCAGAAAAGTTCAATAGGTCCCCCTTGCAAAATAATAGATCCTGCTATCGAAGCAATCTAACCCTTTTGTTAGTGTTTTGGAAGAAAATCCAACAAAAAAAAAGTCAGTATCACTATTTAATGAGTAAGAGCCCTAAGCTTTTAAATATTGACAGTACAAGTTCAGAAATGAAATTAAAAATGTATTTTGCAGAAGGCAGTAGGGAGAGGAAAAGGAGGAATGGAGATAAATAGTTCAAAGACCCTTCCACTCGCAAATTCAGTAAGAGCCCAAATCGTTAAGTAGACCATCGTACAAATTCCGCATCAGCTTCACTCATACACCTTTTCTGTTTTGATCTGGGTTTGGAGGATGAGGATGAAAACAGAGAACTACGAGAAGGTCTTTAAATATTGACCACTACCCGAGAGACCATCAACTCAACGTGTACAAACATACGTCTTTAAGCCCTGAAGTTTAAGTGAATTAAGTACAAATTTGTAGCTGTCAAAAGTAGGACGTGTCATCCCTCAAGTACTGACATAGAAGCACCTGGGTTTGTTGGGTATTTGTTTTCAAAAGCAAATTTGGTCTTATATGACCTTGGCCAGACCTGATGACTACCTCTGTCCTACCTTTCTCCCACAGCAGGATGTTTAATCCCACTCTATGAAAAGATAATTAGAATAATCAAGCTTTATCCAGAAAACACAACATGGAACCCCCTTCCCAATAGCACTTTTAATCCTAGTTGTAAAGGTAACTTTACTTAAACCCTAGGATGGGGTTTGCTACCAGAAATAAAGCAAGACATCTACATAAGTCATGCTTGGTTGACGTAGCTATCTAATTAACCTAAGTAATTGCTGCGTTATTACTGTGAAGCTGCCTCTTTGAAATGTCTCCTTTTTTTAAATAAAGAAATAAGATTTTTTTTTTTTTTAATTTTCAGTTTCTACTGAAACTAAATTGCTTTTTAAGTTTATGCAATGCAAACAAAAGGGGCTTTGCCCTGCAGTGGCATGCTGGGAGGATGCGCTAAGCGGGCATTTTCTGTGCATGGGTGAAAATGGATTAGTTTACCCAAAACCCGCTCTCCTCGACCCTTTCCCACAGCAGTTTGGTTCAGGACAGGGCATTTTTACAGATTATAGAATGCTTCTCCATATCCAAGTGGCGCTCGGCAGAAGAAAACCCGCAATCTACTGAAATAAAGATACTCTGTGAAAGTGGGTGGGTGTAGTGGGAATGAGGTTTGGGATGCTCAACATTGCTTTTACAGAAAGCCCTGTTTTTAGAGAAACAGGACAAAACAACAACAGCAAAATATTTTTTCTGATTATTGACAGGAGTTTTACATAGGTTTGGCCACTTCATTGCTTTGGGCTGTACTGTCAAGCAGGATTAAGATCCAGGCTGTCAGTACAGTCTCATCCCAAACTAGACTAGACCATCTCGTCTTTGCAAGGCACAGAAAAAAAGAAAAACCACCCAGGAAAATACAAATTCTGCTCACACACGCTCATGCCAGTGTCTCAAAGCTGCTCAGAAGCCAACGCTGCATTTTTTGAGCAAGCAACTCACAAGAGACGGGATATGCACTTGCTATGCCTGCCCTAGTTTTCATTCCCTTTACGTTCTGTGGCTGCGAACAACGTGAAAAGGTTTTTGACGTCGCCGTGTTCTCCGTAAATCAGCAAGCAAAGTCCCTTACTCCACCCTCTCGAGACGGAGCACCTCTCCCTCTTGGCAAGACCGACATTAAAACTCGCGTCCTCAGAGGAAACTAAACGCAAGGGGTTGTTGCCTGTACTCTCCCAGCAAGAGCTACCTTCCTCCTCCTCCTCCTCGCTGTCGTTATCGTGGCTGAGTTATCAAGCAATAAGATGGAAACACTAAATAAAAGCCTTACAAGGAGACAGTTTTGTGGAAATAGATGATAAACAGCGTAAGGATTCAGAAAAGGGCTGTAAGTGCTGTCAAAATAATGTATGTCAAGAAACAGAGCCTGGTCTGGGATATGTAGTACTCCTATAAAAGATTTTTTTTTTTTCTTTTGGGGTTTTTTTTGGAATTTATATTTGGAAGAAAATATTTTGTAGTTTATGGAATTTACCTCTCCTTATTAAAAAAAAAAAAAAAAAAGTGCAGCAGCAGGGTGTTAAAAATAGAATAACCTTCAGCATCAGAGTGAACGCCTCCTGCATACAAATCGAGTTGGAAGAGCCCGATTAAAAAACGGTTTGTGTATACTTCATTTATCAGGAATCTCTTCCTAAAGCTATGGCCTATGCAAATGCCGTAAATTTTCTTTTAGACTCATTTCCTTTAGAGGAAATTTCATCTTAAAAAATGAAACCCAAACCTCACGCGCTACTCTTTTTTTTTTTTTTAACCACCCCGATTCTACGCAGACTGTTATTAACCCTGGATAAAAAAAGGCTCATGGTTGTATCGCATCACTCAGCAAACCTGCTACGTCAGCAAAAGTATTTATTACTCCCTATGCGCCGCATAACACCGTTCAAACCAGGGACAACTTTAGCGTTCTCTGTCATATCAGACTCTTTGTACATTTGATTTTAAACCAATGTTATTTTAAACCTTAGATTTCATTAGGATGCTAATTTGAGCTTTGTATGCAGATACGCCCCATTCAAAATTATCCATAATTAAATTTCTATCCTGCAATTGCCCAGCACACCAACGTATGCCATCTTCCCCCCAAAACAGTGTAAAAATTAAAAGACAGAAAGAGTGGTGAACAGATTTCTTTCCATCATGACCTTACTATAGTGGGGTTTTTTGTTTGGTTTGGTTTTCTTTTGTGTGTGTGCACACCCCCAATTTGATTGATGATATTTACGTACTACCTCCGGACTGTGCACGTGCACGTTGTTCATGGACTTTAAACGAAGATCCCTGCCACAGAATTAATGCAAACAACTGCAGCTCTGCAGGTTTTCACGGTCTAAATTTCAAGGACCGACATTATGAACACTGTTTTGGTTATGTGCATTTTTTATTTTTTTCCTAAACTGCTTGAATAAAAGTACATTTCTTCCGCATTTTCAGGTTCAAAGGTTACCATCTGATACCGAGGTTGAAGCATTCCCTCTTTTGTGTCCTCAGAGAAAGAAATACATTATTTTTTTCCATTGCTGCACAAAGCACTCCCTCCCTCCTCGGGTTTTCTCCTTCATTAACATCAAAGAAAAGACCTTGTAGCCCGGATATAATCTGGCCATAGGACTGACATATCAATGAGATGTTCTGCAGTCCAGGAAAGTCTACTGATGTTGCTCTCTAATTCAAGAACAAGGAAAAAAAAAAAAAAAAAAAGTGTGTTGGGGGGAATCGATATGGACATTCACCCTCCTTTTGACAACTTCATGATGAGACAAGCTTAGGAAAGCCATCCTGAAGAACACATATCAACAAGCAAGACTAAAATCCCTGGACTGCTCCGCACTGCTTTGATGCTTCCCCAGAGCAATCCTATAATATTTGATGCCAGGAGGACACTTGAGAGCCAAATGCATTAGCCAAACACCTCAGTCAAAGCAATAAATCTGTGCTCGGGGCCAGCGGCCTCCAGAACCTACTCTGCAAGACGCGGAGCACACGTCAGTCACTCAAAGCCCAGGGCGAGCAGGTCGCCGTTAGGATGCTCATCTGAACCGACTTAGAATCGTAGAAGCATTTAGGTTGGAAAAAACCCCTTAAGATCATCGAGTCCAACTGTAAACCTGACACCACCAATTCCACCACTAAACCATGTCCCTACGTGGCTTTTAAATACCTGCAGGGATGGTGACTCAACCACTTCACTGGGCAGCCTCTTCTATCGAACACTGAGACTATGCTTAGCAAATTTTTACACCTAAGCGGATCCTACTCCCTTTATCCTGTGAGAGCAGATGCCACCGTTGTCATAATTCAAGAGTTTCTTCAGGCGTTAACGGCTATTTTTGCACTAAGGGCTTTAACTGGATCTCCACCGTGAGTTCTTCTCACCATCAGAAGCATTCACCCTTGAAGACCCTCGGGGGTCAGACTAGACGACCTTTAAAGGTCCCTTCCAACCCAAACTATTCTATGATTCTATGATCCAAGGCTTGAAAAGGAAGCCTCTTCCAGAACGTAGTTACGCACCTCTTCCACCATGGAGCAAGTCTTTCCCTTCTTCCCATACTTATAAATATTGTAGATCCATAGTCACTCCTCAGGCCATCTGGCTGTCTGGATTCCCTTCGATTCAGCTTATTTTGTAGACATTCATTTGATTTCGGCTTCTCAAGGCAGGGCAGTACATTCTTCCTTCACAAGGTATACACTCCCTGCTTTGCATAAGCTGCTATTACCAACTATTATACAAATTACTTAAGCTGCAGCTATTAGACTAAAAATACAAGATGATCCTAGCTATAATGATAAAAGAGCAAGGAAAATATCTCTAGGGCATCAGACAGTGGCATGAAAGGAAAGCTTTACAACTCTATTTTCCATTGCTCCTTCAACTAATGCTCATAATTAAGTAAAAAGGGGGAAAGTCTTTTTGCTCTGCATTTCCCTCTCTCTCCCCCATTAAACTATTTCGTTAATCAAGTTGCTTTCAAAGTCAAACTACTACAAACAGCCTCCTCTATGAAACGCGTGACCCATTACTAGTCCTTGACTTAACTCTACTTACACACTAATCAACCGAAAAGCGGTGCGTAAAGACTGTTTGAGGTCAAGTCGTACATACATTTATGTAAGCCTGGTCCTCATTCGTTGAAGGACCCTGCTGATGAATACTGGTGAACAGTAGAGCAACCCCAAATCTGGATGAAAGAGGAGGGAGAAGTCTAATTTGGGTTGGTTAAGCCCTTTTACATCATTCTGGCAGCATAAAATGCAACTAAAGCATCGTGTTATCACTCATTTTAAAGGGGAGAGCAGTATAAAGTCATCTGCGCATCCAGAGAGTTGAGCATCCCTACGCTCTCCAGGAACTCAAGAAAAATGCACTATTTCCTTCAGTAAATTACTCCTCTCCCTGTTTCTCAGGACTTCCTTCGGGCTTCCCTTTTGCAGCTGATGCAACTACAACCAGCATTTTGTGTGCAAGTCAGGGTTCCCGGTCTTGCTGACTGAATAATCTGCCACAAAGATCTAATTTTATCAGGAAACGGTTCTTCTCACTTCCAGACCAGAGGTGAGTGACTAAACTGAACAGGAACTGAACTGTAAATATTTTCTCTCTGGTGGGGGTGGGGGGAGAAGCACTTTCAGTTCACTTTCAAGGGTCTTCACCGTGTTAATGTGAATATTCCATGAACAAATTAATAGAGGTCACGTTGCTGCTGCTGCAGCCAAGTGAGATGTAACCATCATCCTGACTCCAACCAAGATGGTCTTGGGGGACAGGAAGACCAGTGTCTCTGACCATCCCCACCTCACTTGGACCTTAACCTGACAAGTGGTGGTGTATATGAGTGGTGCGGTTGACACACCGGAAGGAC
>KL260544.1:29961-40564 GCA_000699545.1 Podiceps cristatus | reverse complement strand
AAAGGCGGCGTCTTGTTTATTATTATTTTTTTATCCCTAATTCTTGAATTTGGCAATAGCGGGCTAGATGGCAACGGTGGTAATGAAATATGCGGAGGTTTTCCAGAGCTATGGTTTTATTCCATTTTTTGTCTTTAATCACGGAGTATTTCAGCCGGCCGTGTCGGGAGGAGCGTCTGCCCCACCACGGCTGTCTTCCAGGGGTGTGTACCTGCTGTCCCCGCAGCGTGGCCGGGCGCCTTTGCCGGGCCTCGGGCTTGTGCTGTACCCCAAGGCGCGCAGGCTGGGCTGCCCTCCAGTCGCCGTGCTCCTTGCTCCACAGGCAGGTGACAGGACAAGGTGTCCGTACGCTTCGTTCCCTTCGCATCCTCGGCAAAGCCGTAACTCTTCCCGGCATTTCTCAAGATGTTAACATCCACCTCCAACGCCCACTGAAAGCACCGTGTGCTCCAGCTGCAGGCCCCCTCTCCAACACAACCCTGCCCGTGACCTCGGATGCTCCTGTGTTGACAGACTGGTCCATCTCACTGTCACTCTTCTCCTAGGCTTGGAGGGCTCTTTTGCCTTAGCACGGAAAAAATCGCAGTTTAGGCTCCAATAAAAACAGGAGAGACATGTAAAATACAGATGCAGAGAGAGAGATACTCAATAAAACACACTGAAATAGCAAAGAGAGCTATAATGAAAGTTTTCAATAAATAAGGTTTACATTTCTCTCTCCCTTCTTCTCCCTTGATTTAATTTTTGGTTGCTGGTATTTAACCAGAGAATCATTTCATCCTGATGATTTGATTTCCCGATGAAATTACAGTTTTACAGGTTCAAATGGAACCTTGCTTTCTATCAGGATGTCTACAGCTGTGTGTTTACAACAAGAAAGTGTTTTACTGCTCTGTCTACATATACGTTATGTGTAGGTGACTTTTAATCATTACATTTCAGGACCCTACAGAGTTTGTTCCACTAATTCGTATAACAAATTTGGAGAGGATGGGAATTCCAAAAGTGTCACTTGTGTCACTTGTTCTCATTTAAAACCTGATTATAGTTGTATAGACAAACAAAATTTTTAGGCTCCTAGGTAGCTCATTTTTAGTTTCCCTCCTAGTCTTTCCATGAAAAAGGATTTTATTTTCTTTTTAAATATATTTTACCATACAGAAGGTATAATCATCACAAAAGTAGAAATGTATAGATCAATTGAAAAACCCATTTTTTGCTTTTCATGCTGTTGGGTGATAACAGCAGCTCAGCAGAGAGGTCTGGTTCTGCCTTTCCAGAAACGCCGGGTGGGATCCTGATCCTATGGACTTTGAGGAGCTGAGGCTGCTCCCGCTGGGCCAGCGGCAGGCACCTGCTCAGGCAGAGCAGAGCTGCTGGCCAGGGACCAGCCTCAGCTGGCCCAGCGCCGTCTGGAGAGAGGGCAGAGTTACGGACTTCCAGCTTGGAGACTATCAGGACTGCAAATAATGCTTTAATGCTCCAGGCTCCTCAGCAAAAAACCAGCACCTAGCTCTAGGAAAAGGTGCATTTTTGCATGCCCTAAGTTTGCCTTTTTTATGGGCTTATGCGTAATCTTACCTCACCACAAGTCAATAGAGGTTTATATTCTTGGGGATCTTGGGCATCTTAGAAATTAATCAAAGAATCAGACGTTCTTCATGCAAGAGCTATAGGAAAGAAATGCACTTAATTTTATAATCCAGAAAGTGAGAATAAAGAATCTGTGTCCAAAACTTTGAATGCTCTTGCTGTGAATTAAAACCAGAATGGCACAAAAAACCCCAACCAACCAAACCAAAAAAAACCCCACCACCAACCAACCACCAACCAGCTACCTTTTTGTGAGCCAAACCAGAAAATAACCAACTGATCAATGAAGGCCGGGCAAACAATGTCCTCAGCCACAGAGCTGCTCCAGGCCTGGGCAGATAAACTGGCTTGGCAGCTTGCCGCAGAAAGCCCGGCGCTCAGCTAGCACAGCTGAAGAGGAGCGAGGCGTAGAGTCAGAAACCAAGTGCTGGTAGTTGCATGGGAAGAAGCCTTGGGCTTCCCCTGTAGGGCAGCTGTAATTTCTTTAGGAACATATAGACCAGCGGAGCTGCTGTGAGTTCCTACGTCCCCCGCGGGAGAGGTTAGACGTGCTGGAGTGTTGCCTCTGCGTGAGTGGAGCCCGCGCATGCCCACAGCAGCTCCTTCCTTGCACAAGTCTCGTTCTTTGGCCCTCGCCAGCATGGTCTGACCATATTCCTGTCTGCCTTCAGGATTCACCCAGAAAATCTGACAGGTGTCCTCCCAGCTAAACAGAAGAAATAATTAAATGTACTTCCATAATACAGGAGCAGCTCTTTACATTCTCCTCTTACTCCCTCAGCTTTTCTAAGCACCTTAGCCTTAAGTCTGTAGTGCCTTTTTTTTTTTTTTTTTATTCCCGACCTTCATCTACATGGCCTTTCTCATCATGACAAACTACTTTCTCCTTCTTTCTCCAACCTCACCTTAAAACACATTTTCAGTAAAATCTTGAAACAATGTCCACTGAAATACCTCTTCCTCATCAGCCCATATAGAAAACATGAAAAATAGTACGAAAACTTTAAATCTGCAGAGTTACGTTTGCTAAATGATGTGGTGTCAAGATTTTTCCTTTTGGTGTCAAGACTTTCCCTTTCCCATCCTTTTCCCTGCTCCTGTCTTCCAATAGAGTTGCAAAAAGCCATGCCATTTTTGTTGTTGAGCAATATGAAAATTACGGAGCCTGATTATGATTTATTTGTATTAATAATTTAGCATCTGGGAGCGCAGTGCAACAGTCACAAAATGACACACGAGTGCCTGTCAGACTTCTCAGCAGGCAGGAAATCAGTGACAGATATCATGAATGTACACTGAATAAATAATAGCCACAGTTTGTACTGAGTGGTAATATTCTGAGAAGCAAAATGCGCTGAAGTTTGAAATATCAAGGAGACGCGAAGGCAGCTCTTCTGTAAAACAGGGCAGGACATCAGTTTTCTTAGTTGTTTCAAACCATTGTTGGTAAAACTAAGCTGCCTCAGAAAAAAACCCTCAGCATTACTTGCCGGATTCTTCCAAGCCATAATTTTTAAAAGTGAGAACCTAAGAAACTTGTATTTTAAAAGATCCCCAAAGTGATAAGTTTTACTGTGTCTTTTTTTATCACAAACTTTTTGACTGAGACTACCTTTCAGAAGGATAACCAAATGTCATGTTCAAATTCCTTGCTCAAACCAGTACACTCATGGCAAACAGACTAATAGTTCACTAATCAGCTTCACCAGTTCATACCCTCTCGTTCACCATCCCCCTCCCCGCTTTTACATTTCTAACTTGGCAACGCTTCCATTCGTCTTGGTTTGGGCTGTATATTTTATCAGCTATAGCCGGTCATGTATAGTGTATTATAATAATAATTGCAGAGTAGAGGGGAAGAAAAAAAAAAAAAGGATCTGAACTTGCCTACAGTATTTTAAGAGGCTGACAGTATTTGCCTGAAACATCCCACTGTGTTTTCAGGAGGTGCTTTGGCTGGGGAGCGCTGAATGGGTCCTGCTGACTCACGGTGCTTACAGCCAGGGGATGCTGAGGTGGCAGGTCCGCCTCCCTGGGGAGACCGTCTTCGAGGTGGGAACAGCAGCCTGGAAGCGGAAGGGAAGGGTTTGAGCTGAGCTCTTCATCCTGCTCGTCAGCGCTAATCACGCTAATACGTGGAAGCTGAAGGAAGGGTATTGGCAGGGCTGGGAAAAGAGCGCTTTGTGTTTTGTGTAATATATAGATCATTTGTGGGAGCAGGTAGACAGAGGAAACTTGATCGCAATTATGTCTTTAAAGAATAAACAGAAGAGGCCTTCCTTATTGCTGTAGCGGGCCTAATCTCTAATGTTTATGTTCATACCAACCTGTTTTTCTTATTGACTTAGAACATTCCCTAAAACACAAATTGGAAGAGGTGTTTCCTCAGACACTGCACAGAGTTTTCCCCAGACCAGCAAAGCAGGTGCTAACCTGTAAGAATAACATCTTGAAATCAGATGGTGTATTTTCTAATAGTTAACTCTCTGCGTTTATAAGCTCCGGATGTGTTTGCACTCTCTGTGGCTATGCATGGACATGAGGAAAAAAACCACACATGGGGCTACCTGAGGAAATGCAGAAATAACATAAAAATATTAAAGCTATCTTTTCATAAGTTTCAGGCTTATTAAAAGTCACATCCTACTACAATCGGGGAAAAAAAAATCTTATTCTTATTTTAATTTCTCAAATAAACATTTTAACCCCCCTGTGAAAGTTGGTAAAGTGTATTGACTTTCAGTAAAAATATTTTTTTAAATGCCAGTGAGGAATCTGTGGAAGAAGGGCACTGGGAACAGCAGTGCATCTATAATCCAGACAAGGAATATATTAATTCTTTTTTGGGGAGAGTATCTTTTCAAAGGTACAGGAGGCAGCATGTATATTACATTACATCATTTTGTAGAAATGAAGACCAGTTAATAGATTTAAAGGTGCATCATTGTCCTTCTGCTGTCAGCATTAGCCCTCTGCTGAGCATCAGAGGAATGCTGGGAAGGCTGGCTTCCTATGGTGGGATAAACCTGGAGCAAAAAGCCTGAGATTATTTTTAAGTATCACTTTCTTAATTTACTTACAGACACCAACGCTGTAGCAGATGCATTGATAAATTGCAGACATGTGCTCTGTCTTCCAAAAAATAGGCCCACATAGTGCTTTGTGATTACCAGCAGCATATACTTTCCAAAGAATTATCCCCAAATGCCAAAAAATCAAAGTAAACTGTTTCTTGTCTGTCACTGTTTTCTCCAACAGGACTAACATAGCAGTCTTTAGGTCTAAAATGTAAGTGGCTGCTAAGAAATAGCTTACCCCATAAGGATACCTTAGATTACCCAAGGGAAAACTGGTTTTAGTGCTTCTGTCCCCAACATATAAAATGAGGATACCAATGTCTTCTCACTTGTGCAGTGTGAAGATGAATTACTATTTGTAAAGAATTAAAAGATATTCTGGGCAAGCTGTTCCGCAGAAGCTCATGAAGAAAATTAATAATTCTTTTTCCATTGTGGTGCTGCCTTTCTGCACGACGAATATTGCACAGTGCCACCTCCTGAATGCAAGGAGAGCAATATTTCTATTTTCCTCTTTAATCCTTTTGGCCATTACGTCACCAAATGAGTCAGGACTCTGGAAAAAAAAAGACCCATGATCCTGTGACTAACTACTGCATCCAGTCAGGGAGGCTACAGCAAGGTTATGTAAACCATCCCAGTTCTGGCACTACCCAACTGTTGAACGCTTGACCTTCCACTTCTCATGTTCTTTTAATCTATTTTTGGACATGATTTACCAGGGGTTTTTTTGTTGTGGGTTTTGGGGGTTTTTTTTAATGGTAAAATAACCAGGAGATCTGTCATATGGAAGTAGCTTGGTTCCATATGTATCGTTAGCAAAGACATATGCTAATGAGCTTGTTAGAGGTTTGGGAGAGTTGTTTGGCTGCCTGCGCTCCTCCTCTTGGAGGCTGCAGAGTGGCCACCCAGAAGCAGTGGGTTCTCATCGTCTCTCTGGGGCAGAGATTAGGAAGGTACAAAGGGCACATTGTACCAGAAAATTTCCAGCTGACAGTGGAGTGCTGGTGGGTGGTCCCATGGTTTGGGACAGGGGCCCCACTTCCCACAGATCGCCTTGCTCACCTTCTTTCCCAAATCTTCCCCTTTCTACTCAGGCTCATAGAGGCTGTTTTCACTCTAGTGCACCATCCATTCATCCCTGTCACATGCCTAGGGCCTTGACGTACTGCTTTATGGATACTAACCCGATTTTTAATGACTTGCTGACTTGTGGATGGGGTTCCAAGTAACGATTAATAAGATTCGCATTTGCTTATTAATCGCAGCCTCTCCCGCTGCTGTTATCTCCAAGCAAAACACATCCAAGCCAGCAGTGTGCTCATTGTGCTCTTTGCCCACGTTGTCTGCTGGCACCTGCAAACGGATGTGATTCAGTGTGAATCTCCCACGAAGCAGCCATTACCTTGGCTGCCATCATGTTGGCAGCACCACGGGCTGCTGTTGTGGCGCTGCAGGTTTGAGTGCCACCGCCCTTGTTTTGCCCCATTCTCACCTCTTGTAGTATTCTGTTGGCAATGGCAATGTGAATGTGTGCCCTCATTGGCTTAATTTTGATCTGGAAGGCTTTTTTCTTGGGAATCGTAATTGCATCCATCATTAAGGATGCATTCTGGATCCTTCAACTAAAGAAAAAACAATGATCATGGCGCCATGCCATAGCTGCCTGTATGCAGATAGACCACGCTTATCATTTGGACATTCCCTAGCTTGCAATGGAAAACAGATACAGGATGCAGTGAAGCCAGGCAGAAGGAGAAACAAAATAAACACAGACACACTGCACTCTGTGATAGACACGCAGCTGCGTGCTGAACAGATGCATCAGCACTAAGCTGGTGAGTACCCAAGTGAAGATCTAAAAACTCTCTAAGACTGCTTTTGCCCAGAAAGAGTATCTGTTAAGTACATGCAACCAAAAGACTGGGACAGTTTTTTGCTGAACAGTTCAAGATTCATGTGGTTATCAAATCTTAAAATACTTAAATATAAGAATTTTAAAGATTTAAAAGAAGATTCCTCAACAAGCCTCCACAAGCTGAACTAAAGTGCAATTTCCCATGTAAACGTAAGATTTAAGATAGACCAGACTTAGAACTGTTAAGCCATTAAGCAGAAGAGAGAAAACATGAAAATGTACCCATGTGAATGCAAAACCCAAATGCATGGAGGTTAGACTAGACAAAATTAAAAGGAAACATGAATAATCTGAGGGCTAATAAAGGGTGCCCTGCATAAAGACTTTGAATATAATAATCATGGAAAGAGAAGTAATTGAGATCAAAGCTACTAATAAAAGAAAAAATATAGAATAACACTGTCAAGGGGGCAGGAAGTAAGACCAAGAGTGAGATGTTGCAGGCACATGATATTGATGCAATGCAAACCTGTGAAAAAAGAAGTACTGCTGTAAACCTCAGACAACCTCATGATACAAATACAAGATGGCATCAAAAAACCCCGCCCCAAATCAAACCCCATGATACAAACAAAAAAACCCTCAGGAAATCAGATGCAAAACAAGAAGTAGGCGGTAGTAAATATGTGAAGCGATAAGGACTTCCTTAACGTTGTTTAAGAGACGAACTCAGTCAACCAGAGCCAGCTAGAGTACTATCATGGTGGTAGGATGGTATAAAATTCAAGCTGTCATCATTATTCTGAGTCCCTTGAGGGTGAGGTCAACAGGGCTGTCATGGGTGTCACCATGTGTATGACTCCACATACTTGGGCAGGATAAGCATCTTTCATTCCACAGATCGTGATGACTCTCTGTGCATGAGTGTTTTGCTGCACCCTTCTCTTGTGCACTTTTCCTACCCAGCAGGATGCTCTTTCTTTTCAGATGCCTATGCTTTGCTTCACTTCAATGCTTCCTTCATTTGAGAGCTTAGAAGAGTTGGCTGGTAATCAAACTGCCTTTGCCCTAAAGTGCCTTTTGGATGTCCCCGAAGCACTTCTGTGAGAGTGCTTCCACTTTCCCCATGCTATGACTGGATGAGGAAAAGCTAGGCAAGCACCATAACCAGACAAGCTGCACATTTGCAGACAACTGGAGTTCACGACTAAATACCTTCCTGGATGAGGATTACCTGCTTTGGAGAAGCAGAACGATTCCCGGTGCTTCACGGCTAACAGTGGTAATGGCCAGAGCACTCAAGTAAGTCAAATGGCTCCTCTGCAAGATTATGGGCCTCATCTAGATACGGAAAGTTGGAAATGGCATTTAGGATCCCATCTGCAAAAGAAGTGAGTAATGCCTGTCAACAATAGGAGTGGGATTAGCTGGATCTGCTGGGAGCAGCATGTGCCTCCCAACCTTCTGCTCCACCAACAAGGAGACCACATGGCAGCAGCTGGAGCTGATCATGGCCACAACCTGTTTTGAGAGAGTTCAGGAAGTGGATTAAAATTTGGCTGAAAACACAGTAAAATGCACTTTTCTGCCATGTCATTCACAGGCATTTGCTGACCTTCTAAGGATTATGTGCCAAAGAGGTAAAAGCAACACAGCTGCATCTAACGATAATTTATAAAGGGCTTTAATAGCAGGTTTTTAAACTAGCTGACATTATTTCTACTCTTTTCCCACCAAGGGACAGCTGCTAACTTCTGAAAAGAATTAAAAATCATAGACATGGTTACCACATATAACCATTACATCCACCAGGGAACAGGTGATCATTTATCCCGTCCCAAAATATAACAGTATGACTGAAAAGGCAACTATATGATGCGATGCTAGTGAGTTGTACTTTGGAGTACCAGTTCCTACAGTAGAGGCAGCTGGTAGCTTTTGGACTGAGTTCATTATCACCACAGAACCAAGAGACACTCAAACCAAGAAGAAATGTCTGGCAATTGTGTTTGCTGTGAGTCGTTTCATCATTAAGTTTGAGTATGTAAAGCAACTGAAGTAGAAAATGACACTAAATCACTAGAGAGCATTTTAAAGGAGTTATTGCTTGTGATTCTCCATGATGCTGAAACTGCAATGCTACAATTTTGAGGTACACACGAAAAGAGGGAATTAGACATACATAGCTGGCTTCATTTCCCAGTCATGAAAGTACAGCAAGTGAACCAAAATATGAGATCCTCAAATTGCTAGAAAAATGGATAACAGAAAGGCACAGAAAGCAATCAAACCAATTATTTACTATTGTCAAGGAAGTGTCTGAAAGGAATCTGAGAACAAACCATATGAAACAAGTGCTCATATCTATAATTTTGTAGAGCTGGGCACACACCAAAGGAGAACTCCCACCCATATGCATAGAGTACTTGAATTATCGAGACAGTCTGAGCATACGAAATAGCGTCATAGTTAAAGGCGGTTGGCTCTCAGCGCTCAGATCACAGAAGCTTCCCCAGAGCTCCTTCTGAAACAGAAGTGTGTCTCCAAAAACCTGGAGATGTCACTGTTCGGCAGACATGACCAGGAATATCAAAGACCTGGTAAACAGTTGGGGTTCATACGGGAATGTGCAAAACCAACCCAAAGCTGATGACATGTGCATAGCATTTGGTTTGTCTGTGCTCAAAATAAGGGACAGCATGGGAATGAACTCGAGCATTGGTAGCACATCGTCCACACTGTTTATTTGCCACTCCTGGATTCTCTTGGGTGACTCAAACTTAGCTTTCTTCAGTCTTCTGTGGGGTGACTACCCCACACATGGGTGCACATGATCTAGTCTGTTCCGCTTGGAAATTGGGGCCAGGGACCGGTCCCTGACCCTCCTTTATTTAATGCTGTAGACATAGATAGTTACAGGTGTCTGAGACAAAGGTTAAAGCTTGCTCATCCCTTCCCATCCACACCACAGGAGCTCTCCGCTACTCCCTAATAGAGCTGACCTAGCTGAGTCCCCGAAGCTGCCTTGGCTGCTCATTCCTCTCTCTGTGCACACATTGTGGTCTATCAGGCTGCTGGGGAGCAGATGACAGACACTGCACTGACCACAGTGAGAATTGTTTCAGCCGGTCTGGTGCCCTCAGCCTTGTGCTTTCAGGTAATGGCCCTGACTTGGGCCACTCTGTTCAGATGATTTACCTTGGAAGAGGAGTTCTACGTCACCATTGTGTTACAATGAAAAAGCTCAATTGCTGCTTAAAATTGCTGCAGCCCTATTAAAGAAAGCTGCATAAAAGAAAACATATGTCAAACCACTCCTGAATGGAGAAACATTCCCTGCAGAAAGTGTTAACAACAGTCTGGTAAAAATGCTTGCTGTCAAGATGAATATCTATACCTTTGGTACTTAGCTCCGGCAAACAGAAGTGGTAGAAAGAGCAAGAAACAGGATGACAGAGAAACACCCACGGGCCAAACCCTGCCACTGTGGGCAAGCTACAGTTCTCTGAGAACCTATGTTAAATGGATAAAGGCAGACAAAAAAGTATCAGCCCATAATGACTAAATACCACAGCACCAGAAGTGCAAGGCTGTCGATTGTCAGTGGGAGAAAAACCTGATACGTATCTCGGTATCAAGCACCTGGAAAGTGTACGCTTGACTTTTTACAGTACCTCACAAACCCAGGAAATTTGTGGCCAAGCAAGAAGGTCACCCAAAGAGAGGTTATCTCTACAGATAGTAGGTTAAGTACTATAATGTAAACAAGGAACAATATTCACACTCGCTCTCATTTGTTTGGAACGAAATGAAATGTCACAGGGAAAATCACCCAAATAGGGGGCATTATACCAGGTCACCCAGTCCTGGTATAATTGGATTGCATCTAGGGACCTCATCTAGGGACCTCAAAGGATTGCATCTAGGGACCTCAAAAACTCAGCGTGTCACGTGATAGATGCAGAGAACTGCAGCGTAGCTCTCAGCTACGGCAACTGCAGTAGAGTGGGAGTAGCTGGGGAAGGCTGGAGCGCCTGCCGAGGGCTGCCTGGAAAGGGGGGCCCAGGTCGGGCCC
>KL260544.1:0-29930 GCA_000699545.1 Podiceps cristatus | reverse complement strand
GAACCGCTCCGTGCCCCTTGGCAAGCATACATGGCAAAGGGATTGGAGCCGAACAGTTTATTATCTTGTCTCTTCCTTTTTCTGTCTGTGCTTGTGTACAGAACAGGAGGCACGATGTTTTGGAAGGACTTGAAGGCCAGCCAAAATGAAAGTGAGAGAAATCATTGGAGCAGCCAATGGGCTGCAGCAAGAGGAAAAAGGGGACACTGAAGTAAATAGCAGTCTTTCCACTAATTTCAGGGCAGGCTGGATCAAACCCATTTAAGCCCAAGGCTAGAAACAGGAAATGTCATGCTGAATATTAGGAAACAAACTGTGGCAGTGAGCGCAATAAAGCAATTTGTGCACAGGGAGGGAACAGAGCCTTGCCCTACTATGGATGGTGATGTACTATTACAGCGCCCTAGAATCCTTTAGAATGAGTTCCCTCACTGTTACCTCATTATTAAGGATTTTTTCTGTTTGTTTTTAATCCATTGTGTTCTGAAAGCATAATACAGAGAACCCTCTTCTTCCCTCTGTCCTTGGGAATAACAGGCCATTCCAGGCAAAGAAACCTCTGACACTTCAAACAGCAGCAGTTGAGCTAATATTCTTTAATGAATTATTTGGTGACATAACATGACAGAGCCCAAGAGATTCATACTTTGAAAAATATTTTTGTTATTTAAATTTAAGGAAAATTTACATCTCAAGCCAGGAGTCTCCCTTTTCTCTTTGGGGCCTGTTACTTTGTTCTGTTTTGAGGCGTGCAAAATTTACTTTGAGATCCCTTGGTTTTGGAATATTTTAAGCGAAAGTTGATTTTTTGACAAAGCAGTCTAATTTTCAGAGGTTTGTGTTTCAAGAGCTCACTGATGCTTAGATTGAAATGGGCCAGATTCTCAGCCCCACAAAAAGAGCAAAAAGCCATGTTAATTGCCCACTGAGGTGGTTCCCATAGGACAAAGGGAATCCTGAGGCTCAGCACAGTGAAAAAAACCCAGAGGACTTCACTATGAACGTGTCTCTCAAATGTAAAGAAACAGGATCAGTTAGGTAAAACTAATATTTTGTATCACACCATGTGTGGTATGCACTTTACTCACTTACGGTCTTCTCCTGAATCTCTGTGGATGGTTTCCTCTGTAAAACGTACATTGTTAGATACTATAACTGAAAAACACTAGAGTTGGGAAACCCTCCATAAACAATCCCCAGATGCCCAGAAAATCAGCAATCTATGGCTTCTTCCCCTTGTTCTGATCAGGCTATTCTTACGAGCTGTTGCTGGCACAGTCCTTGTGTCCTGTCCTGAGTCTTTCTTAAGAGCAGAGGCTCGAGATCTAACCGGTATGAATGACGCTGGGAAACCAAGGGCATCGCCACTCAACACCGTGCAGTGCAGCACGCTGCAGAGCTCCCCCAGCTAGCATCACATCAGCTCTTCTGGAACAGGAGAGCCATATCATCGTGCTGGGGTTTTTTTGGAAGAAATTTGCTACTTTGGTGAAGCTGCGCTGCTTCAGGAACTCAGGCAAAGATTTCTGCTAGGTGCTTCGTGTGCCTCGTGCCGTGCACCAGCAATTCGGAGCAAGACTTTCGGCTTCTGGTGGGTTCAGGCATGTTAATGCTATGCTCTTCGGAGTAGATCTAGCTGTGAAAGCAACTAGGGATGCTAAATCCAAGATTCTCTTGGGAAAGAAAGGCAGACACTAGGATTGCATACCTGGCCTAGGTAAAAACTAAAGCTTGCCTATAACTGATATTTTGTCCATACCCTCAATAGAATTTAACTTCTGTTCTCCTTAGTATCAGTTTGGAAATCAGCAGCTGTGACAACCTGTATGTGCTGGAATAGCTTTGCTAGATGGAGGGAGATCTTCGTCAAGGTCTGCTATGCTGGTCATTTTAAAGATCTGAGAATAAGCAGCATATCCGACCCTGGTGTGCCTCGCACTCTGGGCAGTAAGGAGAGGCAGAGCTACTCCTTCTCCTGCCACCTTATAGAAAGCGTGAAAGGTCCCTCTTTCCTTTTACTGGCTGGAGAGGGTTATGAGCTTGTGGCCTGAGATGAAAGGACGTCTGCAGGAGATGCCAGGCCTGGACAGACCTAGAAAAAAAGCGTTTGAATAATGTCTTGCTTATTCATGCTATATATCCCAATTTGCAATCAGCCTGCTGAAAAAACAACCCTCCAAAAAGCTTTTGCTCCTTGCTGCCATTTCACAGTGGTCTCAAACCTGAAGCCTTTCTTCCCAGGTGGGGAAGGAGCACAGGAGGTGCCATTTCTCCCCCAGCTCCTGTCATGCCTCCAGAGCCAGGTGCTATTCCTGCGCAAGCCCTGACTCCAGCATGCTCACAGGGCTTACTCCAGATACACTCACACTGCAAGGGTAGCGGAGCCTTTGCACAATTACAAACCGAGCCAGCGTTCCCAGCAGTTACACCAACTTGTACATCACAGAGGAAAGTTGTCTTGGAACCGCAGTCAACAAACGTGGTAGCTGGTATTGTGTTGCATATCTAATGTTGTCGTTTTCCAGTCTAAGGATCAGTTATTGACAGTGCTAATCCGTGCTAGGACAATTGTGGAGCCGTTTCAAAATTGCAAGGAAGGAAGTGAACATATTGTAGCAAGGTGTTTGGGGTTTTTTTGGTTTGGTTTGGTTTGTTTTTTTTTTTAATTATTAGGTGCATGAAGTTACAAATGAAATGCTAGAAATAGTTCTCAAGAGTGTTTGGTCAGTCAAAAGCTGTGTGAGATGTTCAAAAATGTCCAATAAATACCATTTGAAGATGTATCACATACCTAGTAACAACAACAATTACATTTTATATTCACCGAAGAATAAAGGGAGTGGTAGAAATAACTGTGAGAAGCTTCAGCAACGCATGACCTAGAATAGTAATATGAGGCTCAGGCACAAATTCAAGAGACTCTGGGATACCTGGCAGATATCTAATAAAAAAGTAGGGGATGAAGAGGTCCCTTGCCTTATAGATAGCTCTTCCCATTCACCTAAACAGCTTCTGTTCAGTGCTAAAACCATATGAGCGAGCTGTCCTCGCCGCCTGAACCACACGGCAGGCTGTTGGAATTGCTTCATTGAGCCAAATAAAGGAAAAAAAAAAAAAAAGTAAATTACTGTCTTTGACTCCAATAGTTAGCATATATGGAATTAGCCATCTGCACTTCTAAGTAAGCGGAGCTGCTGCTAGAGAACGGGACATCGGTGTTAGCACCCTCAGCGCTGGCCAAGAAGGAGAAACGTGCTCTGTGGTGAGCCCTGGCTCCAATAGAGTCCATGCTGCCAGCCCCAGGGTCTCCTATTGCAATGGCCTTCAGGCTTTCTCCTGTGGAAGATATCTCTGTTTGTGCTGTAATTTTGCTCAGTCTGTTACGCCTTAGTCTGAAAAACAATTTTATCTTTTAACATATTTTCCTTTTAATATGTGCATACAAAATGAATGTATACTTACATTTATATAACTATGACTAATTGTACTCATTTATAAGAATCTGTGACTTTTTATTGTTATGCAGCGTGGGTTTTTCATACGGAGTTTTGGAGTCCTGGAATCTAGTAATTTCTTTATTCTTCACCAAACACTCATATGTTTTTCTCAATAGAAAGTATTAATATATCAATGGTAAGAGCGTTCAAAGACATTCAAGCTCCATAAATTATTCCACACAACACAAACATACAGCATTCACTTTTATTCATTCATCTTCAACTACTGCTGTCATTTAGTTATGAAGCCATTCTCTTTCCACCTCCCCCTTCCTCCTCCCCTTTTTTTGTTATGAAAACTTGGCAGATTTAGGCTCTGTATTAGATGTGTTTGATAATTATGCTTTCGCTTTGTACTGAATGGACTCAAAACCTAGTTTTCTGTTTTCCAAAAAAAAAAAAAAAAAAAAAAAACAAACCAAACCAAAACCAAACAAGAACTTAAAACTACACTTGTTGGAGACTCAGGCCTGTCCAGTTTGCCAGTTGAAAAAAAAAAAAATTACTAAATTGCATGTGGTTTGTAAGAGACTTAGTGGTCCATAAAGCCTAATGAAAAGAAAAGTTTCCTAATTTAAAGTTATTTAAAGAAGTACAAACCATTCCAATTGGTCAGACCTGAGTTTAAGGCTCACACTAGTACCAGAATACAGGGGGATTTCTCCAAGTTTTTTGTTTGCTTCTGAATGAAGTTTGCTATTTGTGACAGATTTGAGTATGTTGGAAAGGAAAGGGAAGCATTAATTGCAAGTCCAATTCTCATGGCTTGAAAATCTTGACAGCCCATACGTTGTTTTAAGTGAGCCTTTGCTTCTTTATCTCCAGCATACCCATAAGCTCTCAAATGCCATTTTTTCATCTACTCAGCCACTTTTCATATAACATTCCCAAACTAGCAAAATTCATCTTGAAACGCTTTATTGTCTTAAGTATTTTGATTTTGCTGTATGCATTTGGAAAGCGTATGAACTTCATAAATGAAAAAATATAGGTATTCCTTTTTATAAAGTGTCATTCTGCAGCAAGTAGAACTGTGAAGTGCCTTTATTTAAGTTGTTTTCTTCTCAGTTATTGCTAGAGGCTTTCAAAGAAGGTAGCATCTAAATGGTAATTGATGAGACCACTTTCAGGACTGATCATGCTGTCACAGTGGGACTACACTGATGTGCACTTGCTATATTTAGTGGAGTTGCTCCCAGTTTATACTAGCGCAGATGAGAATATGCACAGAAATAAAGGCTGTGAAGCCCTTAGAAATATGTCATCTTATGTCTTTGCTATTTTAGACCTCAATTTTCCCATCATCTGAATTCTGCTTTGAATCTCAACAGTTCATTAAATTCTGTGTGCCAGTGAAGTCGGAATTTGGAAAATCTGTTAATGAGTTGCTATTGGGGAAGGCACCTTAAGATGATGGATGTGGTATTGGATTTTACTGAAGTAACAATGAAGAAGATTTAGGAGGCTTATATAAAAGTACTGGATGATTTAAGAAGTAAAACAAGCTAACTGGAATTCTGAAAGATGGTCCTGTTGGCCTTGCAACACAGACACTCCTTGTTTCTTCCATGGGAAGGGGGATAACCCAGCAAACTCCTCCCCCACCCGGATACTCTGAAATCCTTGTGCATAGCATGAGACATGATAAATTGAGACTCCGTGACCTGAACTGTGATGACATGTCTAATATTTTTAGCATAAACATTTATGACCAGTTTAATTCGCTCTTCCTTTCTGTATGCGGTACTTAAACTTTAGTTCAGCTTCCTGGACCTGGGATTTTTATGTGCCTGTTTTGTTTTTGGTTTTGTTTAGTTTTTTAACTTTTTCTTTAAGATTTGAATCTCTTCAGAAAAAGATTTAACATTTTATAGCACAAGCCTTCGCTCAGCATTTCCTCTCATGAGGCATGTGACTGGGACAGATACAAGAAACTCGATGATGTATCTATCTGAAATGCCTCCAGTACCCACATGGCTTATCCCCCTTACGTGACCTTTCTGAAGTGAACAGGCTTCTTAATGCTGCTTACAAAGTGATCATTTATATTAACTTTATGCAAAACAAAAGCAGAACAGATGACTCTTTGAAGACTAAAGCACAGATCTAGCTCCCCAAAACCTGACAATATCTAAGGCCTTTTTTTTTTCCACTCTTCTTTTCTTGAGATAGCTTTGTTTGTAATACTCAATATTTACTCCTCTCTGTCTATGAGGCACGTTATCACAATAAATAGCTCTGGAAGGTGCCTTGAGGAATAAACCTGTCCACAGTCCTTGCCTAAAGGCAGGTCCAGCTATACCAGAATGATTCCCAACTTGCATCTGTCACATTTGCTCTTAGAAACCAAGAGTGACCGATATTCCACAACCTCCCTAGGCAACCTTTTCCACTGCTTACTGTCCTTATCACAAGAGGAAGCTGTATCTCACACCAACCCCCGGTCTCTCTCAGTGCAATCAAAATGCATTACTTTTGTCCTATCTCCAAAGAACATATGAATAATTTCTTTTCGCCCCTTTTGCATTTCTCTTGTCCTTAAAGGTTCTTAGTGTCTCTCCTTAGTTTGTGGTTTGGGTCTTTTGTTTTGGGGTATTTTGTTGTTGTTGTTGTTTTGTTTTGTTTTGTTTTTTTTGATAGACTGACCAACTTCAACTTTCCTAGTAGGTCATGGTAGGTCATGTTTCCTACACCCTCACATTTTTGTTTCTGTCTTATTATTTACATCTCTTTTGAAGCTTGGTTCCCAAAACTGGTTGATATTCTCCAGCAAAGGCATTATCAGCACCAAATAGGACAGTAAGGTTATTTTATATATTTTAACAACAATTCTTCTGCACAGCTTACTGGATTCCATTGGAGCCTATGTAAACTTCATCAGTCTTGTAAGTTCAAGTTTACACCAAGTTGAGGTGCAAGTCACTTTCTTCAATGGATTTTAAAGCCCACAGTGACCATGATCACAGGTGCTATTTGAAGATGTAATCAGGAAAGCCTGGAAACCAAACCAAAGGAGTGGGGACCCACTGCAGGAAACACTGTGCAGACAGTCTCTCTGTGGTTTCAGTCTGTTTGGATTTGTGGAATATAAAGAAGTTAAGAGAACTTAACTTGTCTTAGAAAAAAAAAATAACCCAGACTCATAGCATAGATGTAAGATGTAGATTTGACAAGCGCCGAAGAGATTCAAGAAGTTACCCAACATGAAAGCAATTGGAGTCATCCAAGTCTGAAACTGCCAACGAGTGTCAGAGAGTGTGACACAAGTGCTCTGGTTTTAGCAAGCCAGAAGCAGCAGTGGAACAAAAACCTATGATGTGGGATGCTGCACTAATTCTGGGCTGATTAATAAAAACAACGTAATTCTTCACTTACATACATTAGAAAAGTGAGCCAAACATTTAGCTACTTACAGTGGATGAGATAGTTTGTCCAGATAATATCCAGGCGCCACCATCTGACCTGGAAAAATGCTCAAATGGTAATGTTAATTTTTCAGATGTTTTAAATTAAGAACTATGTCTGGAAGTTAACTTTTCACTTAACACTGAAACCTCATTTTAATCCAATGCCTGTCTATTGTAAGCAGAGCTACCACCAGTCATGCCTCTCTTAGGGCAGTACTGACTTTACAAGTTGCACGTGGTTTGTAAATGAGGGAATAAATAGGATACTAAATGCTCTGTGCAATTTTACCACAGACATCTGGATCTGAGAACCTCCCAGCAGGCAAGCTGCTAATGATCTCAAATGTTTCCTTCACAGAGAAGGACTTGGTTGGATCTCTGTATTCTTTAAAGATCTACAGGAAGTTCAAACAGGGAAACGGCATAGGTTTAATTTTAGTCATGGACAGAGCTTCCTTCAAATAATACGCATCTCAGTCTTGTGAAGTAACCTGTTTCTTGGTGTTGTGCGCTCTCAAAACGCTCATGCCTTCCTGCCTTGCAGAATTAATTGAATTTCTATTGAAATGTCAATATTTCAGCATGGCAGTCATCAATGCCCCTGTTTTATGGATTCTCTTTTGGGTGGGGATGTGCGTCCTTAAGGGAAGCATAGTTTGTGTAACATTCCTTCAAGGACTACCCTTCATTAGCCTTGAGGCTGAGGAGGGACGGGACATGGTAGAGAGACAGTGATGCTGTGGCCGTTCCTAACCACTGGTTCAACTAACTGGTGCAGTTGAGCAGATCCTGCTCGGTCGCTCTTCAGGACCAGCCACTACCAGCTTGATTTTCAGCCTTAAGACATTGGTTCAGTTTCTTATCTCTGCCCTAGCTGGACTGGCTACATGGAGAAGTCACGGCCGCTGATCAAGCCAGCTTTCTGCTGCTGCAGTAGAAATTTAGGGTGAGGACATAAAAGCGTTAGGAATCTGTGTAGCCACGGGTGTCCTAGCCCAGGTGCTGGGAGTCTGAATAGCCTGTGTGTCCCTAAATCACTCACCACAGCTTTCTCTGAGGACTGGAGCTGCAGCCTGCAGCATTGGTGGAGATACTGTCTGGCACAGGATCCTGTGGCCCCAAGGCTTCCCTGCACATTGAAATGCCCAAGGCTTTGCTCAGTCTAAATAAATATGTTGCTAAATACATCACTAGAGTACTCAGGGAGCCCTATCTGTTTAGTCTAGAACATCTTTTAACTTTTTTTTTTTTTTTAACCCATAAGAGGAGTCTTTGCCTTTAAGCGCACTCCACACAAATGTGTACACAAAGTCCATCTTTTCCCGGAAAGCAAGGCCCCAGGATGGAGGATGTTGACATTGGAAAGCTTTCCTAGTCAAACTGTTTTCCTGCCCTGATTCCTCTCTGGGGTCCTGGGCATGATGCGCATACGGTGATAGGGGCAGAGACAGGAGTGAAAAAAAAGCCTTCAAAAAGCTTTGTGCTGCAAGTTGCCAAGTTTTGTGTAGTAACTGGCTGCAGAAACCAAGCTTCTTTTAGAAACCTTTCCTCGGGGGTATCCCTCCTTCCTTGGGGGAATCAACCCAGGCCCACGCTGTAGCTGGATCACACCCAAGAAAAGCAGAACTACTCAATGCTACCGGTCTCTGTCCCACTGTTTTCCACCAGCTTGTGTTTCACATCGTCCGTGACCTTTTCGAGGTGGCTTCAGGTGGGCTTTGGTTGCTTTTCCCCACTAACTGTGCAGGCAGCCAGGCTTTAGCAGCCTTGTGTGAATCCCTTAAACAGACAAGACCACTGTAGTTGTGGCACTGGCAGCGAGAGCCCATAAAAACTCAGCATAAATCTGATCAGGCTCTTTTGTTGATGATGAGAGAGGGAGGTGGCTGGGGATCCCTCCAAGGGTTAGCACCAAACAGTGTAAAACCCCAGCTTTCCTCTCCCCTCTCCAAATGGTTACATGGATGGTGGAGGCGAAGGAGGCCTGCTGAAAGGAGAAAAAGGCAAAAATGACTCAAGAAAGACGTGGCTTATTACTCCGGCTGCCCCTCTCAGGCTGCAGGCTCCTCTGTTTGCAGTTCCCTTTGTTCTGTCTGAAGCGGCTGCCGACAGCAGACGTCCCCAAGCAGGTACTCTCTTCTTTCCTCTGACGGAAATGGTTTTGAGGCAAACAACATTAGTTTGTCTACAGGGCTTTTGATCTATAGAGAGAAGTTAAAAAAAGCTCTGTGTGACAAGGGATATTTCTCCGTCATCAGGCAGTTTGGCAGTGACATATCTGGGCACGTTCCCTCTGTGCCTGGAGTCTGTCTGTCCATCTGCCAGCTGATAGTTTCACATCTCTTGCCTGGACTCACTGAGGCAAACAAAGCAAAATATGGCCAGAAATATGTGTGTGAGACCTCATGGAAATCCTGGTTTGGATTTGGTGGTGACTTAACCTGGGGGTGGAAAGTTACTGCAGTTGTTGCTTAGGCAGAAAAGTGCAGGAATAACAACACAGTACAATCTACAGTAAGAGAGCATCAACATGAGCTCTGTCCTAAACCCCATGATGATCCCTTGGCAGCACTTGGTGCTACAAAAAATGAAGGAGGGAATTCTCTTGCCAGAAAAGCAGGAGTGAGGTGGCATAACAGCTCTGCACTAACCCTACCCAGCCCTTGGGATGTGGTTTAAAGCAGTCCAGCAGCAAATGTAAAACAGGAAAGCTGCTAACACGATAAGGTCTTTTCCACACCCTATTTTTACGTATGCCCAGATCCTCCACGGTGCTCCCAGGTCCAAAGCTGGAGTCAACGGGAGCAGCCAGGAGCCCTGGTGACCTCAGTGGAGTCACGTCTTTTCCCGGCGTTGATCATCTTGCTGTTCCACTCCGTCACACACACAGGCGTGACTTCCCCTGCCTTTTACTCCCTCTTTAGGTTTGCACACAACCAATGCAGACTTGGCAGTGATAAGAAATGAGCAGCATATCCCTCATGCAGTTGTACCTGGGATTTACGCTTGGACCACTGGTCGCCCCTGGGCAGAAGGTGAGCTAGAAGGAGGCCTCCCATGATGGAGCTGACAGGAGCTGCTAGGCTTCTTCCAGGGCTATCTACATCTTTTCATATTCATACCCTCAACCTTTTAGCCTTCCACCTCTCCTACCTAAGTTGAGTTTCCTTCCTCTCTCTTCTCCGTGGGACTGCTGTTCAGAACAGTGTCATTCTAGACAGGCTGTCCTCTAAACAAGCACTTTCATTTGCTGCGAGCTTGGGGAAAGGAAAACAGGAATTTTAGACCACGTGGTAGGAACTGTCACTGGGAGAGGTCCGATACTGCATGTTCGGGGATGTGAATGTCTCCCTCCCTATTGAATTAAAGGGCTGCTATTCTCCTATGAGAGTGGCAAGAGAATCTTAAAATTATTATAAAAGAATATACTTCTAAAATTATTTACTGCTGTAACTCCATACGTCTGCGAACAAGTTTTGAGGAAAAGACTAGAAGGAAAAAATTGACCTCAAAATGCTGTCTGGGTATACTTACAAACCAGGAAAACAAGGCAGTGTCCATGATATTGGGGCCAGGTGGTAGGGGGCAGTTCACACTTATGTGGGTAAATTCTCACCCTGTCCAAAAGCGGGTGGCCCCATACAAACTGTGTTGGGGAAGTGGTCCCTGGCACCCCTGCTCCCCTGGGGGCATGCCAGGTGGCACCAACCCTGGGCTGTGGCGTGTGGGAACAGGATCGGGCCCATCTCTGTGCCATGGCGTTTTGTTTCTCAGCACGGGTGGACGTGACAGCCCCAGCGCACGCCTGGCTACGTGGGCAAGCCGGCTACGGGGGATGAGGAACCCATGCATGGTGCAGCCCCATGGTGTGGGCATGGCAGCTCTGCTGGTCGAGGCAAGGTGGTCCTTGAAGGTGTACTGGTGGCAGATCTAAAAATCCCCTCAGGATCGCTGGTGAGCCGGGAGGCACATGAACACCAAGCTCTGCACTGCAAGGCACGTGTGAGGGCTGTGGGGGCTTCTTTTCCCTTTAGGGGAAAGGCTTAGGCTTAGGCTTATTAGGCTGTTTTCTTGGGATCATACTAACACTGCTAAAAAGCTCTCTACAACATTGGAATCAGCAGTGCTGATCGGAAACTGTTTTTCTGGCCAGTTTTTCCTTTGTAGCTGATTGTTTCCACTCCCAAAATATCACGTCAGGGTAGGTTTTGATCCCTGCGAATGGATGAGGATGTTTGTTGCTCCCAGCAGGACCCCTGCAGCACGCCGGCTGAAAGGAAAGAAAACAAATCCCCGCACTGCCATCGAAATCGGCTGCAATAACAAACGTCACTGTCCTGCGGGGCGAGAGGGGAGAGGGGCAGGTTAGGAAGCACGGGAAGCTGACAGCTTAGATCAGCCCTTCAGATCACTCTGGCCAAGGCTGATTCTGCGTGAACTGCAGCGAGGAGCCTGCTCCAGATATGAAGGGAAAATGCTTGGTCATCCCGAGGCTTTTCCACAAAGCTCTGGTGGGCAGAGCTTCAAAAGACAGTGTGTCAAGAAGGAATGCGTGCGGTCACCAAAATTTGTAGGGAACAGCTAGTTTCTGCTGTGAGTTGCAGCAAAACTCCTCACCTCCCAGCCAGCTGACACAGAGGGGTTGTCCTGGCTGAGCTGGGCCGGTGCTTATCAAGCCTTCCTCTAGCCCAGCAGCATCCTTGAAGGTATATCATCTCGTAGGCCCAGTTGGCAAGCTGTTTAGCTCGTCCCTCTTTGCCATCCCTGATACAGCATGTTTTCTCTTACAAATGCGGTCGCAGTGTGACCTGTTGTTTAAATCCCGTGTTTAGGAAAAGCCTCTTATGTTTATTTGAAAGCATCACCAGAGAAGTGAAGGGCTTTGATATGGGATGTAGGAAGTCAGATGGGGAGGCTGATAAATTCTGGATTTGCTCTAGATTACGTAGCTGAAGAAGAGTATTTTGCTATGTACTATGCTGCAAACTAACCAGCTGAAATAGACTGCTTAGATGAGCCAATTTCCAGACAGGTATAATAAAACTACATATTTTGTGAATGATACCATTGATGGGCTTGTCAGAAAGGCAGACGGATACTAGATGCAGACAAATCCACAACATCAAACATTTCTTTGCTTGTTCAAATGACTCCAGCACTGGAAATTTTCAAATCACTCCTTTGAGGGGGCTCCCAAATCCTGCAGTGCCAAAATCCTGCAGTCAGAATAAGATTAACCCATTCTATTAATTTATTGTGAACCTCTGTAATTGCAATGGAAGACAGTGTAGGTCTGGTGAAAGCTTTATTTTACCCTGTGCAGTGCTGCTAAGCCATGACTGCAAGCCGAAGGCCGGCTTTCTGATGTGATCTTGCCAACTAAGAATGAAGTGAATTTGGGTGGAAACCAACAAAAGGTTTCAATTTAGAGATCACTATTTCTTACAGAAGAATCGCTTTCCTGCTCTGTACGCATGCTGCAGACTAGGCTTGAATATACCCCCAAAATCTGATGTTTATCAGATTTCTTCTGCTATCTTTCAGTTTTAGAAAGGAAGAGTTTAATCTGGGGAAAATTTTATACCCTGCAGTCCATGTTCTTGCTTTCAGTATTGAAAATTTGTATTTTAAACACATACTTCTTTACTAACACTACCAGCAATACCTGAAAGTATAAAAATTGAGATGGGTTAAAAAAGATCTCCCTTTACATTCTGTGTTTGTTTCTTGACTTGGGGACTGAAATACAGTTTTTAATTTGGGTGATTTTGCTGTTAGGTTCCCAGTGCTGTGCTGTGGCTATTACATAGTAACATAATATTTAGTTGCCTAAACCCATGTGTTTTTGCTGGAACAGACTTCCCCTCCCCAGTAAACCTTTCAAAACATTTCTATGTACTTCAAATTCTGAAAAAAAAATTAAAAAAAAAAAAAAGAGGGAAAAGAAAGAAGAGGGCAATCTGTAAGATGGCAGTAGCCTTTTAAAGGTAATGGTAACAGTCCAGCTAATTGCTAAAAGTACTTTTCTGGTGAAAGGAAATCTTGTGCTGCAAACAGACGCTTGGGGCTGCCCAGCATGAGGGCTGCGGGTCCGTGGCTGCCCCTTCGCCCTCCCGCTGTGGTCCAGCAGCGGGGCTGGGAGCGTGATGGGCCATTTTTCCTGCACCCGGGGACAAGCCGGTGGAGCAGAGGGGGTGCAGGGTCCCCCATCAGAGCAGCACGTCGGGCCTATCCTGCCTCCCCCAGGGTTGGTGGCAGAGCCCCGGGCTACTGGTGCATTAGGAACTTCTTCTATCACATACCCCGTTTATTACCTTCTCTGCCATCCTTCATGGTGGTGCTTTCCTTTTTCCCCCTCCACCCCAGAGCAATGCCCCAGAGCCTTTCAGAGAATATTGAAGTCAGATAATTCACTTTCAAGTGGAAAAAAATTGTCCAGATGTATACTGAGTGTTTCTGAACACCAGAAGGGAAGAAGTACGCTGTAGTACTTCCCTGAGTATTTTTCAGTACTTATTTTAACTATTTATTTCAAAATCAATGCTGCTGGCAGCTTCCTCTTGGACACACTCCATCCCCTGTTTTGAAATCTGGGCTTTCCAGTCAAGTTCTTTGGGAAAGCTTTATGTGTGGCCATCCTGTGTGGATGTGAGACACTGGTGCTGCTGGACAGGCCCGCGGGACGAGGGGGCCAGTGCGTGCTGTCGGCCCCATGCTGGGAGCCCTGGCACGCAGCAGGATGCTGCCCTCAGTCCTCATCTTCCTGGGAGTGCACAACTGCCCAAAACCACCTTGGCAAAGCCTGTGGGCTTCAAATCATTCTTCATGCCTGTCCTCTGCATCACAGCACGTCCCCAGCCGCTTTACAGCCATTTGTTCTTCTTGAGAAATCTCTTACCTGAAATAGCTCTCCCCTCCCCCTGATGCTTACCCCCACCCGGTGTATTTATAGAGAGCAGTGGTAGTCCTGCTCAGCCAGGCTGAGGCTGTTCAAACCTCTCTACGCTACTGTCCCCTAAGCTTCGACAGCCTGCATCTATTAAAAATTCAGTCCCTCGGCTCCGTCTAGAGCTCACATCAGTATGCAAAGATGAATGCAAATACGGGAGCAGTCTTGCTGGTTGACGCAGGTGATCAGAGGATGGTGCTGCTCTTCTGTTTGCCTTTTTTGTTTGTTTGGTTTTTTTTGTCTTGGCTTTAATTTTTTGACCTTATTGCAAGTCTCCGCTCTGGACTTTCCACTGCCTTTTCCCGTGGCATCCCTTGTATAGGGACAGAATATGTTTGTTAGCAATCAGATTCAGCATTGTTTTTTCTACTCTGTGTGGGACTCTGCAGCTCTGGGGTGTCACCTCTCCCGCTGATTGCTCTGAAGCTGCTTTCTACCATCTCAAAAGTGTTGCTAAATTTTGAGAAAACTCCTTGTTAGCAAAGAGAGAGACGTGTGGCCATTCAATTTTCTTTCCATTTCTCCACTCAATTATTGCTCAGCACAACTCATTATAACATGCACTCATTCTCTTTCTGATCAGCATGGATTCCAGCCAGTTATTTTGCCATCAAGTGCAATTTTTGCTATTGCTTCACTTCCTTTTTTTTTTTTTTTTTTTTTTTTTTTTAATGTGGCTCATAAGCTTCCTACAAAACCATCAGTACAATTTTCCAGCCTATTTCTGTACCTTCTTTATTGGTGTCTAGCAGTATTTATGTAATGTTTATTTTGAATACACATATTTTAGAGCCTGAGGTTTTGGCAGTTACGTTCCACATCTGTGTCATCAATGCGTTCTTAATAATTTTTGGATAGCCGCTCCTCTGTCACATTTTAAATACTGTTTTTTTAGGGATGGTCCAGCCAATTTATCTCAAGTAAGAACAGATCAGAGCCATCATTCCTCACACAGACTCAGAGGGAAACAACCAAAATCGTGGGAATATGATAGATTTTTTGCCCTGTGGCTGCAGAGAAATTTTCATTTAAGAGATTCACTCCTCAGATGTCAGTCAAGTAAATTGTTTCTTCAACCTGGCTGGCATCTTTTTCTTGGCTGAGAGCAGACAGACGGCTCAATCTAATTGCATAGAGAGGTTAGCCTGCTTTCCCTTTTCAAGTAGAACAGGTTTATGTGTTTCTGTGGGGCTGGCTGAACAAACAACAGGTGGCTCTAAAAAAGCACTCTGGAAAATCCCTACAATTGACACGCTGGGAAATGAAAGGGGAGTGTATGAAAGCCACCCCCCCCCTCTCCAGGGTAGCCTGTGTACCACTAATCCCCTGAGACAGCAGGGAAGGGGAGGATGGGGACTGCCGAGGGGGAGCCCGGGGACAGACAGTGGGTCCTGAGAGTTTAAGCAAACTGCGCAAAAGTCGAGACTTTATGTGCTTGCCCATGTTCAGCCTCAAATCTCTGTCTCACTGAAATTCCTAGGGTTCTGTGAAGAGCCCACTTTAAATATAGATGGGCATTTGCGTGCTTGTTATAAAGATCAGTGTGAACAGGGAGGTGGACATCTAAAAATGGGACATGATGACTGTTCACGTAGTTGCTAAATGAAAATGTGACAGCACAGTGCAAGGTGTTAAATTACTCAGTTGTCTTTGAGGATAGTCCCACTTACTGTCTTAAAAAATCAGCAATCTGTACCTCTTTACCTTGCTGCCCATACTGGCTCTGCCACTGGTGCAATGGGACCAACCTCCAAACAGGATGGAACTTTTTTTTTTTTTTTCCTTAAAAAAAAAGTCTTTCAAGAGGAGCTTGAAATTGGATCAGATGTCATTCTCAGCCACTGATCTCTAAATCTGCTACAGCCTTTTTCTGATTGGGCTACTCAAGGGAAGAAAGAGCAGCCTGAGCAGTCCCCAGCTGGGGCTGTGGGGTGACCCAGCAAAGGGCAAGGAGGGAGTCTGCACCCCCCATCCACACCTTACACGTCAGGTGTGGGCACCCTAGGGCAGACATCTGGCATGGTTTGTAGGTGAACCGAAGTACCACAGGCCTTTGGTATTAAAGAAAAAACCCAACTCAACCCAACCCAAAACAAGTCAAACAACCCTTCGAAGCTGAGGATCTTAGCCCTCTCCAATAGGAAACTCATTTGGCAGCATTCGCCCTGGCAGCGCTTGTGTTGGTACATACTGGGAGAGACTCTTTAACACCATGGTGCTGAGCCAGAAACAGGATGGGTTTCTGGACATAGGCTTTGCAATGATGAAAAGCGCTCTCCAGATCTTGTCAAACACAAGCTTCTGGTTTTTGGCTTGTCAGGCACCGCTGCACAGTTGAGCCCCGGGCTCCCACCCCTGCCCCGTCAGCGGCTCTGGCCTGCCCGCCTGCCTGCCTGCCCGCCCTGGTGCCTCCCTGCCTCTTTTCATGAGGTCTGTTCGATGATGCAGAGCTCTCTCCTGCGATGCTCGGAGACATTTCCTACTCTCCTAGAAATGTGGTTGGAAAAAACCCTATGTGATCAACTGCTGCTCCAATACTTGCACCTTTGGTTGCACAATGGCACCCCAGCTGTCATATTGTGTACATGCGCCTCTTTTCCATAAAATAATTCTCACTTTCATCAAAAAAAAAGGGCCTGGAATCCATAAATCTAGGCTGAGACCGTATGTACTGTGTCCAGTCTCCCTGTCCCCGGTTTCTGCTCTGCTGCTCTGTACATGCGCCTCTTTTCCATAAAATAATTCTCACTTTCATCAAAAAAAAAGGGCCTGGAATCCATAAATCTAGGCTGAGACCGTATGTACTGTGTCCAAATTCTCACTTTCATCAAAAAAAAAGGGCCTGGAATCCATAAATCTAGGCTGAGACCCTATCTCCTGTGTCCAGTCTCCCTGTCCCCGGTTTCTGCTCTGCTGCCTGTGGTGCCAGCTCCCTCCCACCTGCCCCCCAGTTGCCTCTCTGCCCAGAGCAGAGGGGGGTGTCTGCCCCGCACCCCTCTGCCGAGCCTCCTGCTTGCACCGAGGGAGTTGGCATTGAGTAAGTTTATTGAATGAGGACGGAAAACAACATTTAATGAGCAATGAAACCAAGAGGCATCTGCACGTGGCCAGGTGGGGCTGGTGGCTTCCAGTGACGTCGGGGAGCTGTATGGGCTAACACCAGCAAAGGGGCTGGTTCCTGCTGCTACCTGGACTTACTCTCTGCTGGGAGCAGGGCTACCTCTGTCGCGGTTATTTTCAGGTGGACCCGATCCCTCTAAGAGGTTTTTCTCCTCACAGTGACACAGCAAAATACCACCCAGCCAAGTGCATCTTCACGAAGGATTTTCTGCAATACATGAATTTCTATCTTATTTGAAAGGCCCTCTGTGAAATAGCTAATTCATGGCCTTTTTTTGGTGTGCCGTATTTTTTTTTTTTTTTTGCTTCAATTAGTTTTAACTTTTGCTAACAGTTCTCTGGTAAGCATCGTTAAAGCTCACCGCGAAAGCTATAGTAATCTTGTGTGATTCTCTCGGTACGGAGCTGCTCCTGGGAGGGATCCACAGTCCTGTGGTGCAGCAGAGCCCGTCTCTGGTCTCTCTTCCTCTGAGTCACAGGGCTGTGTCACTGGGAAGGTCATGGGACTGCAGAACATACCAGTGGTTGGATTTGGGGTTTCTTTCATCATAACTTCAGCTGCTACCTCTTCACCTTCAGTGGCCTCCTGTCAGTTTTTAAAAAAATCTAAGCCATATGCAGTGTTGATGTATAGCCACCCAGTCGATATTTAGGTTCCCAGGAAGCATCCCTTCCGTGTGGATGTCACCAAGTTTGGTACCCACAGATCAGTTTCCATAGTAACCAATATGCTTCAGGGAGAGGGGGGAAATCAGAGGAATTTGAAAGGCGAAGACTAACACTGGAAGGGAATAAGTGGAACAAACAGCATGCACAGCGGCTTGGAGCACACCACAGGTTTTATGATGTGTGTTTTAGGAAGACTTGCATGGCTTGTGAACCGTTCCTTTCCACATGAGGCATGTGGTCATGCCAAAAGCTTGGCGGTGCAAAGTAAAATGGTACCTCACACTATTGCACACATAAAAATCCCATGTCAGCTTATATTTATTCACACACTCATGAGCACATGGGAGCAAGAGGGAAATGATTTTTTGTTGTCTATTTCAAAGAGAATTGTCATACCAATATTTTATGGCCTGTGGAGAAGGAAGCATGCATTCTTCCGACCCTCCTTCCTCATCCCTGCTGCAACAATGGAAAACGTCAAACAGCAGAAAGGAAAAGGACTCAGGCAGAGCCACTTTCCAGCTTCTCATTTATTCCATGCTGTCAGAAATGCCACCATCAGTGGGTATAAAATGATGTTGCTGCTAACTTATATATGCTGGACAGAGTCGCTGCTATGGATCCATTTCTGCTTGAGCTGTTGGGAGGACTAACTTTAAGGGATCCGATGAACTGGACAGAAGTGTATATTCTCCTTCAGCCATGTGGTATAACTGAGGGAACAAACATGTTGTTTAAAAACATGTATTAAATTCCTTTATGACATGACTCCAGGATCTAGCACATCATAGATTGTATGGCTTGACATATATCCTCCTGGAAAGCGAATGTTCAGAACATTAATTCTGCACAAATAATCTTTCAGAAGACAGGAACCATCAGCTCAGAAATGCATAAGAAACTCTGCATTACACCTCTACATTTGCACCAGCAGTGTACTAATTTGACTGACAGCATGCATATCGCACTGCCTTGTCCTAGGCCTCAGTAAGCTAGAGGCAAAACCACATACAAGATTCACAACACCCAAGTTTAGCTGGGTGAAGATAGTTGTCTGAGTTAGTCCTCTTGGCTCCATCTTTAATGAGTGGATAGTAACAGATGTCTCCTGTTGGTGACTCACTCCATCTATTTTAGGTCGCCCATTAGAGGTTCCTGTTTCTGTCCCTTTATTAAGGAGGGAGATGAATGATTGCAGTTTGGATTTAAACAGCCAAAGGCTGGGGAGGTGAAGCCCAGCCTGAGATGTACATTGAGCGAAGGTCAGGAGGCGGTAACTCTACAGAGAAAGGAGAAGTTTTGCTCTCTAGTCCTTAGTCCCACCCATAGAAAGGGCTAGGATCCGTTTGTTTTCCCTGAGGCGCAGCATGGGATGTGTTCCTATAGTTACATATTTCACCCTCCAAATCAGGGTAACTGCACCCACTCTGTCTATTAGAGATGCCCCCTGCCCAGTGCTAACCCTAGACTGGTCCTGGCCACTGCCCGGGAGAGCACTGGGTCTGAATAATGTTACTTAACCCAATTGACATTTTAACAGTGAAAAAAAAACCCCAAAAACCAACAACAACCAAACGGGAGAGAAACCATGACACAGTGTTGTTTGTTTTACTAGTGGAGGTGTAGGCAGAGCATTGGAAACAGGACTCCATCACATGGAAAGGCACAGCGACCGGTGTGACATTATGTCTGGTAGATAAGGAAATGACTAAGAAATTTGCTGTAACTTGGGCAGCACAAGCGAGGGCTGTGACAGAATTAAAAAGGAAAATCCCCACGGGTGGTGAAGATCTGTGGCACACACAGAGCACAGCTGTTCTAGGCCTGGTGAGGCTAGCAGCCGGACCCAGCATTCCTGGCAATACGCTCAGGAGCAGTGGCTTGATGTTCAGTTTGGGCATATAGCCACTTCTTGCCTCCATAGCCAACGCAGGTAGGAGCGGCCGAGGGAGGAATGTCACACAACACAGCTCCCCATCTGCATGGTCCTTGTCCTTCGGGATCAGCGTTCAGGAGGAGGAACCAAAATCCCCCAAAGGAAAGGCAAGGTGAGGAGGAGTCGAACACCCTGAGGGGCTGCAGATGTGAGAAGCGCTTTCCGAATGCTCCCCGTGCTCTTTTCCAAGTGTGTCCGTGTTTCTGGGGCACAAGGGTGAGGGACCGAGCAGGAGTTTTCACCTCTCGGTGCCCTTGAGCCCTGCTGTAGGAAGGCAGACGCACCAAAGGGAGGGGAGAAAGGAGCTGCCAAGACGTGAGTGCCCCAAGGCCTGCGGGAGGTCCAAAAGGAGGGGCACCCCAGCCGGCACAGTTTCCTGATGGCGGAGGAAAACCAGACGTCAGCCCACAGAGTGCTGCTACCTCGCGGCAGCTTGGGCTTTAATGCATTTTGCCCTGTGATAAAGAAATTACACAGATTACAGCTGAACGTGGAAAACATGATTCATCCAGTTTCCAGAGCACCGGTTCCTCCATCCGTCAAGCCTGAAAGGTGCAGTGGGCGGCCCACAGCCGCGCTGCTCCTGCAGCGGCTGAGGCGAGGCAAAGGCCGCGGGCCCTGCGCCATCTCTGGGGAGCTGCCTGTTAGGCTCCATCCCCTCCCGACATGTCTCCCTTCTTTCTAACCACGGGTGACAGGATCCTGTCCGTGCTAATACGGCACCGGGAGGGAGGAAGTTTGGAGGAGCTGGGCAGCTGCAGGATTGCGAGGGGTGCTGCCGGCGCGGGGGTGGCGGCCGGTGGCGCTGCGTGAGCTCCCGTTGGTGCCCGTCGGCCACCCCAGTGCTGGGAAGTCAGCAGCGCCTTCCTCCCCCACTCGCCTTCGCCTGCCATTTTCCTCCAGTGCTGTGGCGCAGCACAAAGGCCTACAATAATGCCTAAACCCCGACTTGCTGCTTCTCTTTGATAAAAATAAGGTGTGTTTCGTGTATCGCCTGCTGTTGAGAGCAGAGAAAGCATAGCTGATGTGTGAGGGAAACTATGACTTGCTTTATTTGTGTAGATAAAAGTCACGTCCCGTTTGCAAAGGCGCGAAGGCTTCCTGTAGTATCATCATTGTGGTTAAGCCTATATTCAAAAGGAGAATGCTGAAGTTACCTAGTTTGCTTCCTGAATGTGTGTGATTGAAAGTATTAATTATTTTATTGAAGATGCAGAAGCCACATCCAAAGCACCTGCATAACTCCACTTGTAGATCAGGTATAGCCATATACATATACATATACATATACATATAGCTGGTTTAACACTGGGCAAATGAACAGTTCTTACTTCTTATCCACCAGCACTTTTGATTTGCAATAGCCACATGTTGCTATAGGGCTTTGTATTCCTCGCAGGAGTCAGAGAGTTTTAATGGCATAAGAGAGCCAGGTAAGAGCTCAGAAATTGTAGTAGAAGCTTTAATATTTGAAATTTTTTCATTCATATCTGATTCATTACCTGATTTTGTTGTCATAGAAGCCTCAGGATTCATAAAGGACTTGGAGCTTTTAGGTTTCAATTAAACCACTATCATTTCATGTGATAACTTAAGAAACAAGTAGCTCATTGTTTGAGTGTGAAGGAACAGACAGCACGTAATCATGTTAGGGCAAATTAATTTTATACCTGCCTGTCAGCTGAGCTGTTGATGTGCCGTTCATAGCCTTCCCCAGCACAAGGTAACATTGCTGTACTAAGCTTCAGTGAGAGTGGATTGACCTAAGGCAGGTTTATTCTGCCTTTGGGCAAGTCTGAGGGCTTAACCTGCCCCCTCACCTCAAATATTTGCATTGCAAAAACATGGAAATAACAGATTTTCCTGCCATTTCCCTCCTACATTCTCACCCAAGCCATGTGTTATCACCTCTTTGTTGAGAGGAATTAGCCCCACAGCTGGATCAAGGCAGGGACGTTTGGCTCTATCGTGACCTCTCTCGATGTAATGTCAGGTGACGAAGCCTAAACTGCTGCAGAGGATGGTGCGAGCGAATCCAGGGGGCTGGGCACCGAGAGGTGTGTGTCTGTGTATGTCCTGTTCTGCTTGTGTCTCTCTCAGTGGCAGGTGATAGCCAGGGACAGAGAGGTGGTGATAAACAGTATGGAAACAGACGATAAACAGTTTGAGAAGTGCAAGTGCTCTGCGAATATTGCACACAAATGCAGCATCCCAGCAGACTGGCAACAACTCCTAAAGCCACTGCTTCTGGATTCACACTCAACTATGCGCCCATGCCCAGAGTCCCAGAAAAGTGAGAGAGTGATATTGAAGAACTGAAGTCTGGTGGTTTGTACGTCTGTCTTTAGAAGACCAAACTCCCATTTCTAGATCTACTCAGCCTCTTGTATGCTTTTGGGAAAATTGCTTAAAGGCACATTTTTAAGAATAATGCATTGGAAACTTCCTTTGATACGGCTTCCACCAGTATCTGTGAATTAACTCCAGAAGCTGGTGTGAGAAGGTATTTTAACTTGTGTTTGACGGTAGGACATGGGAGAACTTCCCAAACCAGTAAGGACAGTGCCTAGACATTGGTAATTCCCTTTTTGCTGACCATGATCTGGTTTCCATCAGAAGGAATCCTTCATGTTGGGGGGAGAAACAGCTTACTCCACCCAGCTCTCCACCATCTTGGCTGACCCCAGCTTAGCCTCCCTGTGATGAGGCTAAAATACCTGCTGATGTTGATGGAACAGCTCGACTGTAAAGTGAGCTTCTGCTAGGGCACTCAGTATCAGGTTAAGGGAAACTATTCACAAGAAAGTGGAGAGTGAACCCTAGAGACATTAAATATTTTAGCTATACAGTCTGGTTTGGGTGTTTAAGTGCATACAGGGATTAACACTTTAACACTGTCCACCCAAACTCAAAATGTCAGACTAATAAAGTTTGCAAAAGTTTATGCAAATATTAAAAGTGGAAGATTAAATAAAGGTTATTAGAAATAGAGACCTTGAATAAGTAAAAGAGTTTTATAACTTGTTACTGTTATTTTAACCTTTCAATATGTTTTCCTTAGTTTTATTATGTTTGGAAAGGAGGTGTATGCCCTGTGAGGTAGAGTGCAGTGGGGAAGATTGCATAAGCAGTGAAGAAACAGCTAGGTCCCTCTTCCATGCTGGGTAGGGTAAATTAAATAAAATTGTGTTCATCTGGTTTCCTAACTCACTTTGCTCTCCATGGCGCAGCACACTCACACATGCAGAGAAATGTGAGGTTGTAAGTTTGTGCCATGAGGTTACAAGTTTGTACAGTTCTGGAGGGAGAGCAAATGACAAAATCCTTTTTTGGATGACTTCTTCCTTCCTTTACAAAACAGAAAGTTGGGAATGCAATCACTGACATTCTTGTCAAGCAAGACCATTAGGCCAGATGACCCTTTTAGCCTCTAAGCTTGAATCTTTTCCTGTGTTTGGCCAAAGTACTACTGTCGTCCTTGAAAGTAGTATCTCCTGTTGACTGTGCTTCTTGGCCATAACTCTGTGTCTGGTTTTCTCCATGGATTTGAGGCCCATTAGAAGAACATTTAGTGGTTTCTTTTGTCAATGGCAGCATCTCAGGCAGTGCCTTCAGTGTTACCCTGCACTAGTAGAGAAATCCTCAGGCCCTACAATTTTGCTTATAGGTGGGTATTCTCCATGGGCACCCAGCCTGTACAGCTCTGGGGGTATCCTTAAGCCTTTCTGTTAAACTTTCCTTCTGGACCAAAACTAAGCCAAAAACCAAAATAGAAGACTGCCCTCTAACCTTCAAAACTCCTCAGACCCACGTTACAGTCTAGCGTCCAGAAGAAGTTCATCCTATGTATGATACTCAATAAAGTATGGTCTTGAGATGCTAAGTTCCCTGCTGCTTATTTGCACTGACTTAGTGAATACTGTGTCAGAAGGTAGGTGATTCTCACAGCGTTCAAGCAGATCCCATGTCTGTTGCTGTTAGACCCTTTATGGGACACCATGAACCACCTTCAATTCATGGCAAGTCTGTCTGCGCACCACTACTGCTGCTATTTCCTCCATTTGTGCATGACTGTGAGACCAGGGGAGTTGTGGCATGGAAGAACACTTGTCTATGTTTTACAAGTCTTCATTGGAAATATTTGGGCCCATTTTCTTTGGAGCACTCATTTCTCTTTTATAATATTATTACTACTCTTTGGAGTCTAATTATTTGTAGTTAAAGATTCTGATAGCAAAGACATGGTATCCTGATTTTACTGCATCTTTAAAAAGGTTAATTTGCTTCTCTTATTGCTATATTTGATTTCCTAAAGGTTATGTTCCTTGATTGGTAGTAAATGATACAGTACTTGTAGTTTCAGAATAGATGCTGCTGGTTAGGTAAGGGCTACATTTCGTGGGCTGATACTCGATGGGGAAAGAAGAAAGAAATACAAGCATTTTCTGGGCAAATATTGTAGTCACTGGTGGACACGTTAGTATGAACTGCATCAAGTTCTTCAGGTTATATTCCTTTTTTTGCACTTTGTCCACCTCAAAATAGTATTTGCCATAGAAATTTCCTGTCTGGGCATATACTTTGTTTTCCAATTGATCTTTAAGATCCTGCACTTGCACCTTGAAAATCTTCACTTTGGTCTAGATTGCACACACATTAGAGATACACAACATTCTTGGTAGGTGTGCAATGTGCTTCAGCCAAACACATTGATAACCTGCAGCGGTGACAAATCTTTCTCTTTTTTCCTTGTCTGAGCATGGTTTTGTCTCTTTTGATCCTTGTCCAACTTGACTGCTCTCTAATAATATTGATGCTCCAATTGCCACTTGAGCAACCTCTTCTGGGAATACGGTTGCATGGCAATATTTCACTTTTTCTTTGAAAGTGGTGGTGCCCTTTATGTATTGCAAGCTCTTGCCCCAGTGTCCACCCTAGAGCCAGTCCTCATTCCTTTCTTCCCTCTCCTGAGTCACTGTTATTTCTGATTAACTTGTTATAATCTTTATAGATGTCCAACCTATAGATGACAGATGTCCCCATGCTGCCTCTGTACTTGTGCTGTTTCTTGTGCCCCAGTTTTATGTTACACTCCCCATTGCTTGTGAGTAACAGGAATACTTTTCCTTGCGCTTCTTTCTAATTTTACCAGGGCTGATGATCTGACCCCTCTCTGTTCCTCTATTTGGGCATATACATTTTTCTGGCACAGCTGTTAGGAGAAAGAATATCCTTTTGAGATGACATCTTTCAAACTGAACCGGAAACTGGTCATCTGGCAACTCCTTGTCCAGCCTGTATAGCAGCAGTGGGTACAGTAATACACAGCATGCAGCTGCTGAGGAAAAGCTTTTGTGCAGAGGTGTTTTTCTTAGAAACAAATGAATCAAAGTAGCTCAAACTCTATGCTTCTCTGGACTTGCCACGAGAGACCTGTGCTTTGTGGTGGATTTTTTCACCTTTTTACCCAAAAATGTTCTAGAAAATTAGTTTGGGTTTAGCTTATTTATCTATCTGTCTCCTTCAGATGCTGTGAAGATCAGCCTCATTATCTACCTCCATTGAGCTCATTTCTCTACGGTGCTTCCCACTTAGAGTCTATAGGTAACATTTCTTCCACTGTTCTGCGTGAAAGCAGTAGTAAATAAATTTCTTTCTTCTGATATGAAAAATTGTCTTGATTCAGACTTCATAGACATGCAGAATCACACTGAGGTCAATGGTGATGGGTAATGGTTTTCATTAAGAAACTTCTCAAGACTTCACCCCCTCAACAGCTCAGCTAAAATAGAAGTACTTCAGATTAGTGACTAAGATATTGTACCTTCTGCCCTGCGTGTCTCTTAAACGACTTGATTAACCAGTCCTCCAGTTGTACTTAGATCACATACAGAGAGAATGGTGATACTGTCAGGTTAGACACAGGCTTTGGAGATTCTGGGTTAGCTGCTACCACCCTATCAGGAAACTTGGGTTCTTCGTTAACTTTTGCTTTTCTTTTTCCTCTGTACTTGTTAGGGCACTTGGTACTCCCTTGTCACCCCTAATACTTCTAATATATACTCGTGGGCAGGGACCACATGCCCTGCCAGTGCATGCAGCCTGCTGCAGGCAGGGACTCCCAGGACCACGGCATCAGTCTCCCCTTCCCTGTCCGTACTGCCTGGCAGGGAAGAGGGCTCACTCCGGCCATGTGATGTCATTTCTCTTGCTCGTGTCATGCTTATTTGCGGCCTTGAGATGGGGGTGTGCTCGCTCTGCTCAGGCCTGTGTGAACTTCTTGGTGATACTCTGGTTGTACATTATCAGAGCCCTTCTTTTCTTACAAGAGTTGACTTTTTATGTCTGATGTGCGACACCAGGATTTAGTGCCAGCTGGACTTCTTTGAAATATATCTACAGTCTTAAGCGCTTTGTAATAGAATAAAGATTTGTTTACCAAGACTTCCCCTCCCCACCTTTTTAAAAATTTAACTCCAATTATTAGTGCCAGCGGTGTCACAGTGCCATGACAGAGCCCGCAAAAGCAGGCAGCGTAGGCGCGGAGGGGAGGCACATGTGTGCCAGCGGGCGAAGGGTTTGCCAAAGCAAGACAGGGCATGGTGGAGCTCCTCTGTGGTATGGGTGGTCAAGGGGTGAGACAATGTCTAACCAGTGTGGCATGGTGGTAGGTCAAGAGTCATCCATTGAGAGGACTTGATGGTTCAGTTTCGTGCACAGGCTTGGGGGATAAGGTGGCATGGGTCGCCTTGTGCTGTCTTCATAGAACCTACATCCCTGGGGCTGTGGAGTTGCAGTTTATGAACCGCCTCATGTCTGTGGAAAATAACCTGAACACTGAAAGCCTTAGAAAAAAAAATCATTTCTGTTTGCATCACATTGCCTGTGAGCGGAAAAGTCCCGCACATGTCTTATTTTAGATTGAGTACCTTTGCACATTTATGTTTTCCTTTGTTTTCTACTAAAAGCATATAAAGGCATTGGCAATGCAGAAACAGAAGCTAATTGCAGGGTTCTTACTCCAGTCAGAGCATCTTGCAAATAAATTAACGAACTTCTCCATAATCCGCTGAAGCAGAGAGGCTTTGTTAATATTATCCTTCGCAGATAGCTTGCTGTTGTTGTGACATGTTTTCCACACGCGAAGGACAGCAATATGCTTACAATCAATACACTTATTTTAGTCAGGGAAAAATGGGATGGGAAAGGAGGAATAGCAGGTGAGAGCCAAACTAAAGTCTTTATGAGGCTGCATGCTGTCCCCTTCATAACGTGGGCACCTGCATGGCTTGGCTGAACAGCAGCCTGAATACCTCTGATCCTTTGCAAGCGGTGGGGGAACCTTTCCTTTGCAGTCTCAGAGGCTTGGGAGCCTCCACAGCCTAAGCCTGTGCTAACTACCAGTCGGTGAACATAAAGAGGTTTGAAAATGGTTTGTAAAAGTCCTTCTGAGAAAACTTACTGCTCAAAGGACCTCTTTAGTCATCTCTGATCTTTCCAAGGGCTCCACATGCTTGCCATTTCCAGTGAAGATGACTTGTTAGGATGGTGGCCAGCACATACTCCTCAAAGGGGCAGCACTTTGGGACCACATGAACCTCTTGGCTATTTTTATACATGGAGACAGATCAGTCCCCTAAACAGCCCCAGATTATGGGGGATGCAAAAGTGGTTTAGAGCTTCCTGTCCCAAAAGCCTGAGAATGTTCCAAATGACTGAGAATTAGCTCTGTGGTTTGTGGGTCTGTCTGTACAGTCTGGTATTAGTCTCCAAGAACTTTCTAAATCGCCCTTGGAAAACAAGGAGAGGGTTATAAGGAGGCTGGTGCCAGGCATTTAACATTCTGAAAAGTCCACCCAGGAAAAAAATAAAGCCAAAACCATTCAAACAATGCAGTCCTGCACAGAAATCTCCACAATGCAGCAGTACATCATGGTAAATGTTAGTAGGGATTTGTTTAGCATCCAAAAATTCATCATACGCCTCCATCCCAGCCCCAAGGAGCATTCAGCCAAGTGACATGATGAAATTTCGCGTGTGCAGTTGCAATCCTGCTCCTTGACATCACTTGAAAACAATGAAAACCTTCATCCCTACAAATGCCATGAGAGAGCATGACCTCGCTCGGGAAGAAGTGCAGCACGATCAGGCTTATCCGCTGGGGAACTTGGATAAAGCAGATGTGGAAATCCCGTCCCGGAAAGGACCTCATGGGTCGCTAAGGTCAGGCCCCTGTGCTTGCAGGAAGCAGTGCCATGAATCTCATCCCAGCTCCATCTTAAAGATAACTAGAGGATTTGACCTTCCTCCACTCCTGTTTTGGAAAATTTTTAATCTGACATTAAAATTATTTCTTCTGTTTGCACCCATGTATCTTCATGCAATCCGGGTAAATTCATGATGAAGCAATATGTTATGACTCATTTATTCTTCTTTTTATACACAAGCTTACAATTTCCGTAAGTGCAAATGGGAGATAGGTGCCCAACAAAAGTGTTATATAAAATGTGGAGTTGAAATAGAATGTATCCAGCTTTTAAGTTTACCAGAGTCTTCCAAAGCATTCCTCTGCAGGATGAATCTGTACGAATTAGAAAAATGAATGAAGGTACCACACTACTTAGCCTGCTTTTGTTTTGTGATTAAACTTGAGAAACCTTCCTATAGTGGTCTGACAAACGCTCTGCCCTCCCCAGGTGTCACATGCACATTACCAAAAAGCTTCCCAGAGAACAGTACAATGATGCTTGTGTGCAAAGCCTGCTTCAGATCTCCGGGTCCCAAGTATCTTCAAATAAGGAGTTGGGGCATAAGCTGAACAAAATGTGTATGCACATGAGTTTAGACCCCAGGAGGAAGAATGAGGAACATATGTATATTCGGAGCATGTAGGCTACATTAGGGCTACAAGAATGATCCAAGGGCTGGAGCACGTCTCCTGTGAGGACAGGCTGAGAGAGTTGGGGCTGTTCAGCCTGGAGAAGAGAAGGCTGCAGGGAGACCTGATTGTGGCCTTCCAGTGCTTAAAGGGGGCCTATAGGAAAGAGGGGGAAAATCTGTTCAGTAGGGTCAACGGTGACAGGACAAGGGGTAATGGTTTTAAACTGAAACAGGGTAGGTTTAGGCTGGATATAAGGAAGAAATTCTTTACGATGAGGGTGGTGAAACACTGGAACGGGTTGCCCAGAGAGGTGGTGGAGGCCCCATCCTTGGAAACATTCAAGCCCAGGTTGGACAGGGCTCTGAGCAACCTGATCTGGGTAATGGTGTCCCTGCTCACTGCAGGGGGTTGGACTAGATGGGCTCTGGGGGTCCCTTCCAACCCAAAACATTCTATGATTCTATGTACAGAATCACAACTTAGAAATGGAGTCGGCTCCTGGATTTATTGCATGTAATAACATCAAAATACACCTAACCTTAACTCTGTCTCCACTATTTCTTATGACACATTGGAAAGGTCAGTGTGAGCAATAATTTGTAAAAGTATTTGAAAGAAAGTCTGTTTTGAGAAAAATTTACAGCCTGATTTTCAAACTTTTTTCCTCATGACCTTGTTCTTCCACGGCCTCAAGTGGCAGCGTCACCGGCATGAGTGCTTCCAAGCTCACAGCTCCAAGAGAGGGAACCATTGACCTAGAAATACCGCCTGGCCAGCACCTCTGAGGCAACCCCCTTGCTTATTATTTATTTGTATTGCAGGGAAGCCTAGAGAGATGCTGCAGGGTTAGGTCCCAGCAGGGCACCTGGCAGTCGGTGGCAAGGAGGGGAGGATGTGGCGCCCTGGCCGCAGCAGAGCCATTTGATCACCGTTGTGACACTTGGGGTAGGCAGTGCGACAGAGGGGTGTTTGAGGGAACATCAGAGAGGGCAACACTGGGCTGCTGATGGGGCTGTTGTGGGGGACTCTCTTTCACAGAAGATATATGGCAGGGCAGGAAGCATTTATGTATTTGCTAGAAAAATCTTTGCAGTTATTGTGCAATATTGAGGGAACTATGCTATAGCAGGAATTCCTCAAAATGACCTGCTCACTCTGTGCAAGGTCTGGAAAAGAACCGGTCTGCTACTTTTCTTTCTAGCCTCTCTGCATTTCAACAGTATAACAGCAAGGTTATTTTTAATTACAAAGAAGTGTCAGGAAGGTAATGGACATGACCAGAGACATTTTGGTAGAAAGCAATCTTATACTACACAGAAAACACTCCCAGAACTCAAATTTCCATGTTGAATATTCACAAAATTTCCTCTAGCATGCTGCATGGTTTATATAACAAATGCTATTTTAAATGTAAATTATTAGATTGAAATAAAACATCCCCTTAACAGAGTCCCTTGGGAAGCAGTCCTGA
>KL260543.1:0-21046 GCA_000699545.1 Podiceps cristatus | reverse complement strand
CTTGTAAAGACCCAGCTCCTGCAGTGCAGGGATTAGTGACACCTAAATGTCTACAGTCCTAAACTATGGACACATAGCTTATGCCCCTCCAAAATGAGGTCAAATCGTGATTCAAGGAGAAGGCTGAGAAAACTCAAAGATGGAATAACAAAATTCTTTGAAAAATCAACATGACATCGTATTGCGGGGGACAAACATTTCCAGTGGACTAAATCCCAGGCCCTGTTTTGTTTGTAAGTCTGATTAGCCCTGGGTCATGACATGCAAACATTCACCTGGTAGTTCTGGGAGCCTGGCAGATGTCACAGGTGCTGAGATAAAACTGTGATCTTCCTGCCAAGCTCTGATAACAGCCCTTATTCCTGCCTGGGCAGGGCTCTGCTCCTCCAGTTGTGTTAGTGTTGCAGCCCTCCTGTTGGCATTAGCCCTGCCTGGCAAGACAGCCCTGCACGTAACAGGTTCTGTGTTTTCTCTTTTGGCTTTTTGAGTAGGGGAAAAGAACCCTCGCAAATTAAAACAGGGGCTTTTGCAGGTGCGTGTGCTTGTTTCTCCCCATTTGGGTGAGTTTTGCCACAGTACTCCAAAAATATTGTGTGTTGTGATAACTTACTGCTAGCCCCAGCGCTGCACTCTAGGGAATGGTCTCTGCCCCAGAGCATGCAGCATAAGGCATCAGATGGGCATGTACAGAGAAGGGCAGGGAGGCTGGGGTGGTGGCAGCGGAAACCATTCGTGTCCCATCCACAGGCAGACAGCAGCAACGCTCTTTGTAAGAGGTCTGTGGGTGTCTGTGGGGAGCTCATCCTGCAGCTGTAGGGGACTCTTGTCATGTTCATTTGGAAACCTGGCAGCACGCACTGAAGTAGCTGTCTGGAGAGTCAGTGAGAGAAGATAGCTCCTGTTCCTCTTGTCTGGGTGCAGGACTCTGCCCCTGGGCATGTGAGGAGCTATTGAATCGACATCAGCAGGGACAGTTGGCGTTTTAGCAGTGCTGGAGGCTGGGGAGCTTTCCAGCCCCCGCGGGCAGGCTGCGGGGGCAGTGGGGTGACCCTGCCCTTCACCTACGGCTGTGCCAGCCACAGCTGGTGACACCAGCGCTTGCACTTACAAGGTCAGAGTTTTACTGTTGGCTTCACTATAACAATAGCTGTTTTTTAAATACAATAGTACAATTACAATAGTAGTTTTTAAAAACTAGGACTTTGCTGCAGGCCGTCTCCAGCAGACACTGAGGAGCTTCCCTGGTAGAGCCTTGAAGAGAAGCAGCAGCGTGGCTCCCCGGGAGCTATCCTTCTGTTGCTATCACAGAAAGAACAGGCTGGGGTGGTGAGGGGGGTGCCAGGGGCCTTTATAGCAAAGATAATAATGATTGATGTCCTGTAATATGCAGTCCATGTCCTGCTTCTTAATTTGTATTTTATAGTGATCTTTTGGGAAAATATATTATGGAGGAAATATTGATAAACTTCCTTTCATCTTTCTGGAAAATGGAAGTCCAGCATAGGACAAGGACAAAGGAGAATGCAAGGAGCAGATAAAGCCATACATACTGTGGTGGGGAGAGCTCTTTACGTGGGTGTACAGACAGCTCGTTGGGTGGAAAAGCTGTTTAATAGACTGAACTTGGAGAGGGAAGCATTAGCACAGCTTCACAGGCTGTCTTGCTACAGAAGAAGTGAAAGCATTTCTACTACCTGAGTAGACTGGGGAACCTTGCATGAAGTCAGCTGAGTCTCTTGTGGGGTGGTGAAGGTTAGCTGAGCCAACTTGTATGCAATTCAAACATTCAGCCTTGACTGGTCAAACCTCACCTCCCCTTGAGAGCAGATCCGTGTTGTTGAGGCAGGAGGCATGACACGGTGTAACTAGACATGAGCCTTAACCCCTGCTCTTAGCAAATGAGTAGTGGTGGTACCCTGTTAATGAGAATGAATTGAAAAGCACTTGAGCTTCCTTGCCTTCCCATGGCTCTGTCACTGCTGTGTTGCTGCTGGAAGCGTGATGTAAAAATGAGAACCAGAGAGGAGCAATGGGGGCTGCTTCTTTATAAAGAGGGAGTGTGGGGTTCAGGGACAAGCGTGGGGTCAATGGGAGGATGTCTGGGGTGGAGGAGCAGCCTCGTGGTAAAGCATTGCACCAGCAAGCAGGAACGCTGGGCTTCCTGGGGCAGTCAGGGTCTCTATACCCTCCCAGGCAGTGGTGACCCCAAAGGGTTTTGCTGGATTTTCTCTGTCACAAGTAGAGGTGAGTGGCTGCACCCAGGCCTGGGAATCAAAATGAGCAGGAGCCTTCCTGAAGATCAGCCCTAGGGGGTTTGTGGCAGTGCCCTTTCTCTAGCAATAGGAAAAGGTCTCGGGCACTAGACATGGGGATGAAAGCAGACATGATGGCCGTGGGGAGATGGGTGTCTGTGGCACCCTGCTCTAGGGTATAGACTGTGGGTATAGATCACTGCCTGGCTACCGCATCCATGCAGCGTGAGGAGGGGCTGAGGGGAGGCAGGACAGCACAGACCTGCAGGTACCCCTCCGGCCTTGCTCTGTCACACATCTGTATTGTCTAGAGAAAGTCCTGTTGTGGCCATATGTTTTATCGCCACTTAGCAACAGGACAAACAGCACTGAGCCACCAGTCAAGGAATGGTTTGGGCAAATACACTGGCTGCTAGGCCTTTGTAGGGCTGGTGAGACTGTTTGACCTTTTGGCTGCACGAATACCTGCTCCAATCAGTGCTGTCTCTGCTAGGTAAGATAAGGTCTCTCTGTGCTGTTTCCTGCCCCTGCAAAGCTGGTGCAACCCAGGCATTGCATGTTAATTGGCTCTGGCAGAAGCTTTAGCTCAAAAGCTCCTGTCTGGTTTCTTCCCAGCCTTTAGCGCTTTGCTACAGTGCTTGTCCCGTGCCTGGCCTGAGGCTTCTGCTCAACCCTCTGGAAAGGCAAGACAGGAGTGGGGGGTCTAAAGCTCAACTGATCCTTGTAAAAGACTGATCAGCATTGGAAGCTCTGCCCATAAATCTCCATTTGCCCTGCTCATTGCCTAAATAGAATTTTAGTGCTGTTGTTGGCCTCTGTCTTGCTTCAGGTTTCTTTGGAGGTAACACTGACTTTTTTCATTTCGTAGCTTCTGGAATTGTGCCCTGTGCTTGACTGAGTCATGCTCTGTGGGTCTGTAATTATCCATGTTGCCTACACATCCATTAAGGGATTTTATATGTTAATCTCACAAGATCTACTGCTCGTTTTGATGTTTTCATCTCACTGGCTGCCTGTAACCTCTGCATGCAACGCGCTGGGCTAACTGCAGGGCGAGCAGAGATGCAGACCAGCGTTTCTCCCAAACTCACCCCTATCTCTGATCCCAGCTGTGCAGTCGGGCTCCCAGCACCCCGCTGAGGCTTCTGGACCAGCACTGAGCTACAGGGCTCTCAGCGTACGCGCTTCAACACGTCTTTCCATGCATCAGAGAGCAAGAAGTGGTTCCACACGAGTGACGTAAGTTTAACTGGACAATTATTGTATAGCATTTCTAAGGTTAAAACCAGACAAACTGTCATATACCTTGGTTGGGGATTGCTGTAATGAGCGAGTGACAAGCCATGAATTCAGTTTTATCAGCTGCAACAGTACCATCTCAATGCTGCATGGTTGCATTTCAGTTTCATCAAACCATATGCTATATAGTTTACTGGCTGCAGAACTAAATCTACCTAAACTTACTCAGTTTTGGTCTATCTAAAGTAAATATCTTTTCGGGACGGTTGAGATTTTTTTTTTTTCAGTGAACCAACAAAACTGATCATAACAGATTAAGGAAAAAAAATCCCTAGGTTACTTAAATTCTTAAAATTTAGGACTACGTGAAAGTATAAAATGACATACTTTGGTTCTGTTTAAAGAAGTCAGAATTTTCAGTTATCTGCCTGTTTTCTTCCAGCTGTAGCTATTCAGTAAATTCAAAACAAAGTAATAGTTTCTGAATGTCTTTCTCAACTAATTTACTATTTGTGGAGGTGGGGATATTGCTCAGATGTAATTACAAACCCACCTGTGTCTGAAGCTCAGAATTTCTTTTCAAGTGTTATACTCAAATTATTTAGTTCTTAATTAGTTACCCTTTTTATAGAAAAAGGCTTTACAGCATATCTGTTATGTCTAATTGCATCTGTAAGGGACTAATCAGATTAACACCACCACCACCCATCACTTTCATTTTCATCTGAGGCAGTTTAGTACACTCTTCTAAAAACGTGCTCATTTTGGTCCTGATTCAAGGAATATCTATCATCAGGGCAGCGGAGGGACCCAAAAGTCACACTGTTATCAGTTGCACTTCAAGAATATGCTTGAAATTCTGTTCCTGCTCACCTCCTAAACTGGTGCTTGCAGTTTTCACTACTCCCAAATGTCCCATATCCATGTACGGCATGAAATTTGGACTAAACCTAGAAAGCAGAGTAAGGAATCTAAGCTTTGCACGACGCAATTCTGAGCCATCTCACCTTGCCCTAGGAAGCAGGTATCTTAGAAAGTTTTATTAAAACTTGATATATCAACACTTTTTTCCTGTGCCACCATTTGTTCTTCCAGCATGACCCAAACTAAGGGAAAACACCTAAGGAATAAAGTTTGATGCTTACCAGTGGAGCTATTGGCTTATAGCACACCAGTGGTGTGCAAAGCCCGTCAAAGCACTTGGTCATTATGATACCACTGCACATTGCTTGCTATAGAGCATTTAGTGTCCACTGTGCCGATGAAGCCTAAATTGGAGATGTGATATACATCCACACCAAGCTTTTAAGAAAAGATGTGATATACATCCACACCAAGCTTTTAAGAAAAGATGTGATATACATCCACACCAAGCTTTTAAGGAATTAAGGGAAAATTCTAGAGTGCTGAGGAAAAACAAATCAAACACCAAAAAAACCCATACCACTAATGACAGGAAGGAGGCTTTTAACCACAATACTATTATGAGAATGTGCTCAGAAACGTAGCTCTGGGTGTCAAACTAGAGCCTGTTCACTCTTTTATTACTCTGTGGACATTCCATCAACACTAAACAACCCAATCAACTTTTCTGAACTGTCCTTGCCCCTACCATGGTGAAAATTATAAGACCTGCTATTTTCTGATATATTAACACTTTGAAAGACGGTGTTGTGTGAGCAGAGTGGGTGCACAATTCCAACCAGACAGTTGAAAGAAGAAACCAACCCCAGCTTTCAATGAAGTGTTAGTGATGGGCTGCTTGGCTGTGCCCACCGCTCCACCCGTAGTGCTAACTTGAGAACAAGCTCCCCTTTGACCCCTACCTATTATTTCATAACAGGAAATGAATTGGTGGGAAAACTATCTGCTAGGAGAGACATCAAAATTAATGGCATGGCATTGTACGTGTCCGTGTGAGGCAAGGAACCATGCCAAGCTTTGCGCAGGCTCCTGAGGACTAAATGAGCGTCGAAGCTCTCGCAGTATCAAAGCACCATCAAAAGATCTCCAGAGATGAGGAAACTTCATAAATAAGCATAAATAATGAAGCTTGGGGACATATGAGAAAGCTCATCAGTATATAAATAGTTCATTTGGAAACAATCTGTTATATAATACCATCAGAAAAGGGCTGATATAGGAATGGCGAGGTTGAGACTTCGTGAGATTTTTGGGAGATAATAGAGCCGGGCTGAAGTAGGCAGTGTGGTCCAGCAGATAAAGTCAGGCAAGTCCAACTTAGCACTGTAAGCCCTCAGAGCCATTTTTCACCATTCTCTAGGAAAACCGAACCAAACAGAAATTGTTCATCTCTTGTCATGAGGCAGTTCTTCCAGACCCGGAATCTCTGGAGCTGCTTATACCTAAACCATGTCCAAGAACCCTTTCAAAGCGCAGATCTTGGTATGGTACTCTGCTGATTTATGGCTGTCACAAGATACTGCTAATATTACTTACACAAGAAACTCATAACACTTGAAAGAGGTATCTTGTCTTCTCCGGGACAGATCAGTATTTTTCTCTTCTAGTCCTGTTATTCTCTCCCTCAATATTTTCTTTTCACTGAAGCCTTTCTCCATCAATCCCCCAGCCAGAGCGCTTTATCAGCTACCCTACCCTGGGCGCAGCGGTCGCCCATGCCGATGCTGGCTAGCACCCGCCACGACTGCCGCAACGTCAATAGCGAAATGTCAGAGGATTCTGCCCTCTGATGCCTCTTCATCCAGCATTTCTGGTTTTAAACCGCTTTAAACAATCAGAACTGTGTACTCTACCTTCTGAAACACAGTTTTTACCTAGGCTTCCTCTTATTGGTGGAAAGAAAGTGCTCAGCAGCTCTCATACATATCAGTCTTAAATACATCCTGAACAGATCAAGTGGAAAATTGTCTTAAACCCTTTGGCATCCACTTGCTGTCAGTCGCATGTCAAGTCAAGAATAAAAATTGGCAACTAGCTGTAGATTTCAGAGTCATGCAGCAGGATTTGTGGAGCTGAATTTGCAGTTCCGTTCTCGGCTTCAGCTGTCACTCCACATACCTCCAGTGAAGAGCATTCATGCCACAGTGAGGCATCAGAGTTGTCAGATATCCAGAGCTTACAGAAATAACTTCATTTCTAAATGGGCTGTCTCTTTTGGTTTGAATAATCAGACAGAACAACATACAAAATGCTTGACATGTACTGGGAGCCCAGTACAGTCTCTGACACATGAGAAAATATTTGGAATATTTTAGATTCCATTTAAGGCTTCTCTAGAGTTTTATAAAACAGTAAACTATGAGCTCTATAATTAAGACCCACTCTCTCTCTCAGATTATGCTTTAGTCCTGTTTGTTTTAACAGACATTGTGAAGGCCATGGATCAAATACTCCTCAGGGACCTCAATATAATCTAAAAGGAAACTAGATGAGAACAGGGAACAAGGCTTTAAACTTTGCTGTTGATAGTTATTCCCAAGGCTCAACTCCACTTTGTCAAAACTGCCTTCCCTATCAAAAAGGAGAAACAAAAAATCAGCAGAGGTGTTTTCTTCTGAATTTATGAGCAATAAATGTTATTTTGGGGCTAAGCAGGAAAGTAGCCATTTATCCTTGCAGCTATACTAAATGATGATAGTTTGGTACTTCCGTTTGTTTAAATTGAAAGGTGTTCTAGTACACCATATGCCAGTCCTGTATCCCAGTATCTATGCTACTGCAGCCTTTCTAGGGACAGGAACACTGTTCCAGCCTCAGGGACTGTAGCTGTACTGTACGTACACGAGTGAGTCAGCCTACTAGTTCAGAAATCGGCTCTAGGAGACAAACTTCAGAAATTCACCCTCCATGCTTACCTAAAACGAAGATTTTTATGCATTAGGTTTCTGTTTAAAACACAGCTTGGGTTGGCACTAAGCCACAAAGAGCAGCGAGTAAGAAACTGCGTATTTTCTGACAGGTTGTTGAGCTGGAGACTAACACGCTCATCTTAACAGCTCATTTGTCTGCTGTCCTGACATCCTGACATTTGCTGTCAAGGTTCCTTTCCTGGGCAGCTAGGAGCTTCACTATTTGACACCACTGCCCTAATCTGCAGCGGCACATACCAGTCTCTTAACTACTGATGCAAAATTGGTGTCTCTGGAATGCAAAGAAACACCCCCAAACCCCTCAAAATTATCAATGGCTTCTCCATTATGCAAACTAGATATTTAAGGCAGCACAGGACACACATTATGAAAAAGGTATTTATTATTTACACAACTGCTATAGTTCCTTAAGAACAATATATACCATTTTTATCTGAAAGGGTCAGTCTTCTTTCAAATACATGAACTGCATAATGCACAAGTGTTGGTAATGCTGAACAGCAGTCACATCACACTTCTATAGTGCAGGCATAAGCAGTGCAAGTAAATGACATTTTAAGAACAGTATGGCTGAATATTGTATTTAGACACAGTGTTTGCACTTTGACAAGATTTAGCTAGAAGAGAACAAGGGTTTTGTTCATGCTTTGTTAGGAATGTGACTTTCCCATCTGAGGTTTAAACCCTTTATCTGACATAGGAGAATTTTTCAGACAGACTGCTTTTCACTTACCAAACAAGAGTGGGTTTCTCTCCCTCAAATTTCAATCTTTAGTTTTCCAGTAAACACTGCTTTATAGCACAAGTTCACGCACTGGGGTAAATTGGCCACAGAGGTGGTACTTTCCCATCTTACTGTCTTGCACAGAGAAACACTGACATACTAATACATACCAAACTTAGACAACTTGTAATTTATAGACTTAAATACTGGAATGGGAGAGGGAGACTGTTTCTAAAGATGGAGGGAATAGAGGGCTTATACATTTCATACACTGCCAAGGTTGGCTCCTTACTCAACTTTTTTTGGTCTAAATTTTTTTCTAGTTTCAGAATGCTTTTGGTCTTTAATGGTTATGGTTGTACTTCAGCAGCAAAGGAGAGGAAAGTATTTTAAGTAGTAACACCAGAACTGAATGCAAGAAAAAGTAACTGACTTGTTTCTCCCACTTTGAGCTTATTGCTGTGATCTTTTTAAAAAACTCACAACCAACCAACTGGAAGACCAAGTATAGCAGTCGTTCTGGCATTGGATCCAGTGTCCAGCACTATTATACTCTAGCGTAAAAGCAAGGAAAAGTCCAATGATCTTACTTATGTTCCCTTCAATTCAGTGCCACACAATTTCATTAGCGTTATTGTCCTTGCTTCTTGGAAAGATACCTGAAAGAAAAGTGTTTCACAAAATAAGAGGTAGGCACAAGTATATCTAGTACCTTTTATAAACTCTAAGTATGAATCTACATTCTTTTCTCACTAGCAATCCCCCTATTGATAACCAAAAACCAGAAATGTGATCAATACTAAAGATTTTTGATTTCAACATTCTTTCAATTCCATAATAGGTTATCCTACAGTAATTCAAAGTCATGTTTTTACTTACTCTATTAGAGTTTTTTTTTTTTTTTTTTTTAAAAAAAAGGGAATAAGGAAATGGAAACATTTTATTCTAAGAGGTGGAAAATTACGTCAGTTGGAAGAGCAGCTTTCACATCCTTTAAGGCCCATTAGATATGGCACTCCTTCAAACAAATTCAGGACTGCAATGAACAGTCATCCAGCATAACATGCAAAGAACAGCCCTCCACTAGCTTCTTTTGAGAACCTGAGTTACTCCAAAATGCTTGTCTTCTGATCTCATAGTTCTCTTAGCCAGATTGCTCTAGCTGTAGTGCTATATGGTGACACTCTAGTCTTTGCAAATACTCTAGAAAAAAAAAAAAATCCAATCAATGTAACTGACTGACTGTGTGAAATATCCAGTGAATTTCACTGCTTTTAAAGTTTAACACTTGACTTCCTGTTCTAATCAGAAACAAGAAAGTAAGTTGTATCAAGTTTGCAAGGCTGTTCAAGCACTGAATGAGTGTTTTTTCAAATAGCACATTGCACACACTTTTTTTCCCATGTGTATTGAAACTTCAGGCTGTTACATAAAACCATTAAGAAGAATTTTGCCCAAACACTTCAGCTAAACATTCTCTAGTAAGAATCAGGATGCTGACTGTAGTAACTCTGGTAAGAATCATGTGCCCTAAGCATTTGGAAAAGCCCCCCTTCATAACACAGTAACTTACATTTCAGAGCTGATGAATACCGCAATACCACACAACCTGGACAGTGCTAGAGAACCACACTGGAACACCCCAAACCTCTGAAGTAACTGCCAGAAAAGTTGCCTCCTAACAAAGGAGCTGAGATCTGAACTGACAGCCTAACTCTGTGGGGGTGGAAAGAGAGATTTCCAAGGACGAGGTTCCTTCAAAAATTCTTTTCCCTTTAGGAAGCGTAATTGCTTCATTGAAAACTATTGGTGGATCTGAATACCAGAGTAGTATGAAAAAAGGTCCACTCTGTCAAAATCTATCATTTTAGGGAAGGAGCCCAAACACTAGAGCCTTATTAAAATTCTACTGAAATTAAAGGACCTTCATAACTGTAAGTGATGTCAAAAGTTCAGTTTCTGCTCTTTGTATAACACAGTGGGGTCAGGGACAGAAGGAAGAAAGAATTTTGACTTTGTTCTTACCTTTCCCAATGTTTGTGATTCAGCTCCAAAAAGTCATCTAATTTTGCTATTTCTTTGAGGTATTGAGTGAGCTTTAGAAGCTCCTTGTCTTTATCCCGATTTAAATGTGCTTTCATAAAAGGCCTTATCTATACAAAATAAACAAACTGGGTATAACCATTTGCTCAAAGTAAGAAAAATACTTTTGATTCTTTATCATTTACCGCCTAATTAAAATGTATTTTTAGTACTATGCCAAGTTATAAGGTAAGAGGAAGAAAAACTTTTTCCATTAGTGACCACATCCAATTTGTCTTGTTATTCGTGCAAACTGGACTGTAGGGGTTTTGCCTTGCATGCCCACCAGGAAGAAATTTTTGTTTTGCACTTCAAGCCTTCCCCTCCCAGTCAAACAGAATGATAAAATGATCTGGAACAGGCTGCCACATTTTCTATTACAATTTCATAGATATTTTTGCAGGAGACATGAGGGGTTTTCAGCTCTGCCTTGAGCTGTGTGGCATCACTGGAACCACTTGCCTTTTTTTTTTGTCCAGCATTTGACTACAATCATAGCTTCTGTGAAAACAGATGTCAGAAATAAAGCTTATCTGACAACTGCTTTAAGCTTGGAATACATTTTACCTGTGCCTTGTTTTAGTCATTCAACATTCTTGTCTGCAGCTCTGTTAGCAACATTTTGACAATCATCTTTCAAATCTGAGCTAGAGGAAGCTCTCGGGATAATCCTCTCCCAGGAAGATCTTTGTTATACCTAGTTGTCGTGGTTTAACCCTGAAGGGTAACCGGACCACACAGCCACTTGCTCACCCCTCCCCTACCTGGTGGAGTGAGGAGGAGAATTGGAGAGAGAGGGAGCTTGTGGGTTAAGATTAAAACACTACCAGGACAGCAAAGGAAAAGATAAAAATATATTAATTCTAATAATAATGTATAAGGATAATAGAATATATAAAATGAACACTGCACAATTTCTGACCACCCGAGGACTGATACAGCCCATCCCGAGCAGCAGCCAGGAGCAGGAATATTCCCCTGCAGCCATCCCAGAACAGCAAGTTCCAGAGAGAGCGGCAGGGAACAAACAGCTGAATAGGCCCAAATGAAAACAAACAAAAATAAAAGTAACAAGAAGGGAACATGAACAGAAAGCGAACTGAACAAGGAACCAGAGAGAGAGAGGGCAACGGCTGACCCTCCCTTACCCCGGCCATGACGTCTCTGGCACGGAACACTCTCTTTGGCCAGTTTGGATCAACTATTCTGGCCGTGCCCCTCCCAAGGGTTTGCACCTGCACATCAGCAAAGCTTGGGAAACTGCAAAATGTCCTTGATCGTTCAGCAGCAACCAACACCAGCAGCGTGCTGTCACCTTGTTTCAGATACTAAATCCAAAACACAGAAGCTGCTGAAGACACAACTAGCTCCGTCCTGGCTGAAACTGGGACACTAGTTGTCCTAACACTGTACACAATTAACATCATCTTGCTAGATCACATCAATTGCTGTCCTCTTCACATCGTGGATATTTTCAAAGAAACATCATCTCAGATTTCTGCATTTGAAAACATCTCTTTCTTTAAAGCCATTTCTGAGGGTTCTTTTAGTACCATACTGCTGTACCATCAGATATAAGTAAAAATTTAAGTTGCATTCTTCATGCTCAGAACTAGCACTGATGATAGAGAATGAACCAGTTGACAATTTTATAAAAGGAAATATTTGCTGTTCTGCAGTCAAAATGGCTCAAGGTAGTAATTATTTCCCAGAACAGAATGCTTGCTATTACACTGGCTTACTACCATGAAGTACAGCCACTTGTCATTTGATTTATTTTCTGAATATAACCACTCTTGAGATTGTACATCACATACTTCAGTGGTGTCTGTCAGCAATGCCCAGCTTGATTATGCCTCGCAGGTATAATTAAAGCAGAAATCATAATTTCATTAATTTTGGTAGTCTCTGAAGCTTTGTTTCACTATTAAGTGAGCTTTTATTTAATGCTGCTGTTACGGAAATATTAGTCCAGACAAAAGGCAATCTACATAAAAAACCCATAATAAAATATGCATCTTTACTAGTTAAGAATAGCCTTTCTTTATCATACAGCAAAGTAGTATGAGAAAGTACTGCTTGGAGTATACAAAAAGTAGTAATAAATGAAAATTCCAATTAAAATTACCTTGAGTCCATTTTGTGGATTCATTAGGAAGTTTCGGCCAATATCGTCAAACATAATAGTATTTTTTTTGCTGTAATATTCTGAAAATTTTCCCCAGATAACACCAAGAGGTTTCACCTGAAAAAATAACACATACAAGGTACCTGAGGTAAACCAGACCTTATGCAGGAGATGTAAATACCAGTCGATAGGAATTTGAGTTTGAATTTGAATGGACACTTGTATTCTTCTTCTGAAAAATTAGCAGGTAGTTAGGCTTTAATAAGGGAAGAGATGTGGAATAGCAAAACGTATTAAACACCCTACACACTAAAGAAAGCCTTTCTGTTGGTACTAAATTTTCTTGCAGCAGTTACCTATTTGATTTGAAGGCAGTGTCATCCAAATATACTACTCAAAAGAAAACATTAATAGAGAATTTCAGTAGAAAAAAATAATCTATGCTTCCAAGATTCTTACAGTTTTCTTGCATGAAAACTCCAGCACAACTTTTTTGTTGAATATTTCAGAGGGGTATGATAACATGTCAGTTGAATGTAGAAAAAGATCAGGAAAAAAATAGGTACTTACATCTATTAGTCCTCGTCTCGGAGTGTGTACTGTTATCATGGCAGCACTGTCCAACATGAAAGTTATCTTGTAGTTTGCATTGGTGCTCACTCCAAGCTCCTGCAACACAATGATTTATTATTAAAGCTTCTAATTATGACAGTTTTTCTGCTGTACAACTGGAACCACAATTATAATACATTGTTTGTCAAAGGGTGAGCTGCTGAGGATTACCAGAGACACACTAAAAATAGATATCGGGGAGGGGGGAGGGTGTGTGTGTGTTTATATTTTTACCCAATGAGAATCATAAAAGTACACAATTCCACCAAGAGAAAAAACAAATAAACAACTGTCAGGAATTTATTTTTGCAGTGCTTACTATCAGAAACTTAAAATCAAAGCAACTCTGCAGAAAAGGCAAAAATACAGAGAGGTTTTGCCCATACCTTCATGCGTAATCTTTAACAAGTTCTACATGCCTCAACTTTACTCATATCTATAGGCAGGATAGCAACAGTGTACTGTCTGTTATTTGTTCCTTCCAGTAAGCTGGAGCAAACCACAGCCCAGTTGAAGGTGAAATATACAGTGACAGTTCGTTGTTACCGTTTCCTCCTGCATGTGTCTGAGAGAGCCCATGTTAGTCAGAAACCTGTCAGTTTGCACTTTAAAGATTTGATAACTCCTGAAATAAAGACTCTAAGGAAAACATCCATTTTAGAAATAAATAATTAATAATAATAATAAACCAAACAAAAAAACGCCACAAAACCCCCCCAAACAAAACCAAACCAAAACCACAAAAACCCCATTTTGACTAGATGAGCATCATTTCCATTTCAAATCCTTTCCAAAGCTGAAAAGTAATAGTGAAATCTGCTGTCGTGTTACAACATAGATATTGCTGACAATTTCTGGTGTGTGCAACAGCAGTAATAGACAAAGCTACATAACAAGGAGAAAAAACCCACTGCAACAGCTCTCTTGCAAACATCCAGCCACACTTAACTGATTTCCTTTTATATGAAAAAGTGGTTCTTGCAAATGAAAAGTGCTACCTATCTGGGTCAGCGTCCTGTTACACTGAAAAAACGAGCTGTTCTAGACTGTTTGAATTCCAGGCATAAATAGATGGTAAATGAGAGATTAAACATCATTATCCGATGTTCCCTTCTTTTTCATGCTGTTCCTGCTTTGTAGTTTAAAACAAAAACTCTAATGCCAAGTATTGCTGGGATGATTGTTCCCTGACAAAAAGTGAAACTTTCAGAAGTAAGCACCCCTGCCAACAGCAGTTGGCATCTAGTGGTAGGAATCTCAGCTGATCAAGATCCTGGAGTAGGCATAGAAAAGTGGTGATTTCTTAACATATGAAAGGGCTTGAAATGCGACCTAGAAATGTGAAAGGTGACCAGCGCAGGGAAAACAGCCCAGTTTTGAACAAGATTGAGTCCTAGCACTACCCTGACAGACACAATGTAAACAGAGATGTAACAATGCCGCAAAAGTGCAATCTTCCCAAGGTTCAGCATTGATTTTACTTGCACTAACTCCACTTCATAGTTCTGATTAAAGGTTCTCATTTCTGAGATCACTCTGAGGCATTTTCCTTTGTTTAGACAAATTGTAGCAATGCATTATTTTGAGGAAGAGAACACTGTGCTTTGCTCTGTTAAAACCTGAAAAAATGGTTAGTCTATAACAAAGAGTGGAGATATAAATGCTTAGTTTTCCCTGGAAAGGCAACAAGTTTTGATTTATAAGCATGAAAAAAGACCCCACCAACCAAACATACAGCAATTCTTCGTAAGCTTATCAGATTTACAGCTAAGCCTGACTGTAAATATGTTTACCACTAGGTCAGGTGTGCAAAACTGGCTAGTTGCCTGATTTAGGTACAGAAAAAACTAGGATTGAAAGATGAGCTCTTACGGATGTTTTAGTAAGACAGAGGAAGCCACAGAACCACACAGCTGCAAGAGGTACAATATAAATATGAAAAGAGTTTCCTCTTGATAACCTACTCCAATGTGCCACATCTGTTTGTTCCTTTAAAAAAAATGATATTTCACTTGAAGACTAGAACTCTATAATTAGAGGTAAGATGAAAGCAACTGTGAAGGCTGTGTGACTAATCTAAGTTTCAGCAGGTACTGACTTGTGTTTAGTCCTGCTAAATTTAGCACCTACTGCTGATAGTTTGTGTGGAATTCTAAAATTAGATTTAATCTAGTTTTGTGACAAAGATAATTTAAAGTGACTATGAAGATTTAAAAAACTCAGGGTTTGATTCATACAACCTCCCCAGTTGCTAACTCTCTTTGTAACGCTGAGCATGAGTCCAACTATATGAACAGCTAGCCAGACTAGAAATAAATTACATGTTTTCAGAACAACTTACTTTCATTTTAGCTTCAATCCACTTCATATTAGTAGCAGCTGAAACAAAAGGGAGAAAACAAAGAATACTTTATCAAAATAACTCATTGAGAGGCAAAAAAGAAACAAGCCACGAAATTGTTCACTTAACATACCAATTTTTTACACAAAATTTAATTTCAGAGAGATCTATCCTTCTTACAGCTTTTAGGGTTCACTGCCTCAAAGACACTGTTCCCTCATGGAAGTTTATTTTTATTTGGAAAAGCTTACTTTTCAAATGAACAGCTGGATAACCCACTGCTTGCGTTTAAGCCACTTTCTAGATCAGCTGTTACTGAACTACAGTCTGCAGGACCGTCAGAAGTAGGCTACACCTGGTTTGAGCAACCACACCGCCCTTGCAGGATTTTCTCCACAAAGCAGTAAGAATACATAAGGCCTGGAAAGGACAAAGTGTCAACATTGGCCACTGATGTAAGAATATGTGGAAACATTGTTCCAGACTATGAAAACTAAATTTTGTAATACACTTTTAATATGTTTTAAACCCTGCACTGGCTAAAGTCTGTTCTCCAGTTGTTGGATGGGAAGTGAAACGGCACACAAAGGCAGACGATCAACCATCCCTGTAGACAGGAGAGTTTTGTTCCTCTGGCAGTTCACTACTTATTGTCTCGATTATTTGTAAAGATAACTATCAAACAGTGTTTGAATGTTGATTGTGCAATTCCGTTGCTTCAAGCGCTTGCTTGTTTGTACAAAGTAACACTCGGTGAAGTGATGTTGATCTTTACACTGTGATTAGATCCATTCGTGTGGACAGTATGTGGTGCTTTTTCACATAAGAATTACTATTTTTCTAAAACATCTCTAATTTCCTGCTGAATGTATTACAGCTAAGCATGTTTAGATCTTGTGATTCACACTAAAAAGCAATATAACAACCTCTCACCTGGAGTCTCTGCTCTGAATAACAGTTTACAATAAAGTCTTAGGTACTGAGTATGAAACTTACACCAAATTACAATATCATAATCCTCATATGCAGATGTCAGGAATTCATGAAGGTATGGCCTCATCAGTTCTACCCCAGTTTCAGCACATGACCTGTGGTCTAAAAAGAAGGTAAGAGAGAAGCAATTAATTATTAAAGTTTAACTTAAGTTACTAAAGTTCAGTCTGACTTTCTAATCTATCCAGAGACTGAAGAGTTTCATGAGGGAAGCACTGGGGCACTTTGAAATCATGAATGAATTCATAGCAAACTACCATTCCCATTTTAAAGGTGGAGAGAAGAAGCAGAAGGGACATTTATCTGTTGATCCTTACAGTTATTTGAAGGCTTAGCTAGTAATTAAATTGGAGATCTATGGGTCTGAATATCTTTGAAGAGTCAGACCAAAGAGGTCATCTGTGCAACTTAGCAAATTTGTAACAGCCCAGATATGAAACAGAGATTCTTTCAAACCTAGTCCAGTTGGTTTTGTGAACATATATCAAGCTTATTTCAGACACGCAAATGTTGCCTGTTCCCATTAGAAAACTCCTGACAAATTGTGCTAGAAGACAACCTCTAAATGAAAATTCTAAACTTGGTAATAGGTTGAATTTTGATCTTGGATTGTAAACAAATCTCATCGAAAAGGAAAGCTACGGAAAAGGAATAAGACAAACTATTATTTACTGCTTATAGTCAAGCTGCCATGACAAATCTACATCCCAGAAAATTAAGTCAGAAGGAAAATTCGGGCTTTCAAAAAAAACAGTCTGACAGAATTTTCAAGTAAAATGTGTTTTTGTGCATGCTTAGTAATGATCTGGAAATAAAATCTGAATTCTGCTCTATCGTCCCACGCCCCACCCAAAATGGAGTCAAGTGGGTACAGACCAAGGTTGTTATTTTACAGTATCTTGCCCTGCCATTGTGATGTCCAAGATACAAGTTGGTGAAGAGAAAGATTATTTGGATAAAATACTGAATTCTACTTTTTTCCGTCTTCCTGCAGAAAGCAAATAGCTGCTGTACTAAAATCAACAATATGCAACACTTACAAAGCCCAACACCTTTTAAAATACGAGCAGAAGACCCCACAGTATTACAAAGCAGAAGTTACATAGTACAACACATAGCAAAGTTACTGAAGTAGATTTGTAAAGCAAAAATCAAGAAACATGAACTGGCAAATAAACTGAACTCTTAAACAGACAAAAAATGCAAATTGCACAAAATCTCACCAAATAGTGTATAATCGACATCTAGCACCAGCAGCTTTTTTCCTTCTCTAGGAGGATTCAGAATTTCCACTTTGTATTCTTTAACTCTGCGAGAAATTTTTAGTAGATTTTCTTCCCTAATGTAACAGTGCAAAAAGTTACAGTTAATTAAAATGCATACTGTACATTCAATAACAGGACTGTTTTTTAATTGCTGAAACTCCTAACCTATTTTCTACTTCCACAACTTCCTCTTCAATATCAAAGTCATTGACAACATCATCATTGTCAGGAGGTGGCCCAAGGACATCTTCCTAGAGGGAATAATAATAAAAGATAACTAGGATCACTGAAGGTAAATAACAATGGATATCAAGTTTCTGTTCCTGCACATTCCAGGAAAAAAACCCAAAAGACTATTTAACCAAAATTATTTCACTTTACTAGTAGAATTACTGAAGTATAGTGACAATTGTTCAGATTTGAGAAGTCAGTGAATATCATAATAATAAATTTCTACGTTAAGTCCAGAACAACGCAGGAGTTTAATGAATACACTGCTATCAGAATTCTGCAGAAAAGCTTACTTTACATAGAAAAATAAACATCAACAGAAATCTACTGTACTACTGTTTTTCAAACAATTACTGGAATATTAAAAATTTAAAATCAGAATGAAGAGAGAAATATATAACCATCTTTTCCTGTTTAAGTTAATAAACAAGTAAAATATTTACCAAACTCTCTTCACGTGTGCCCATCATCATAATTTTAGTATTTGGTTTCAACTTGAGAGCTCCAAGCTTAACATCGTCATCTGCAGGTTTCCCTATAATGTGAGCAGATAATTTTTTTTACTGGCATAGAGAGATTTTTAGACTGTCAATACATTTCATGCTTAACTGAAATAAGCTACCCTTCAAATACCAGAATGCCCCAATCTGTATTATCATCCTCTTCCAGATACAGACACATTGTTTGTCTGGCTAGCAGCGATTTAAATTTTTTTAACACATGCGTTTTCCACACTTCCATGTCAGCCATTAAAAAAATGACCAGGTAGGTCTATCAATAATGAACAATATCCAGTGATGTATAAAATTCCTATGTTCATTCAAAAGCTAGAACTGGGAGGCAGATGCCCTGTTAGTATATACATCCTGGCTAGGTTTAGAGGATGTTCATCCATAAACATCTCAGGGACATCCGCAACAAATAATAAATATGAACAGTTACCCTTCATTTTAAGTCCAAGCAATTTTTGACGCTCTGGTAACACTCCAGTGAGGCCTTTAAGAGACTGCTTCAGATCCAACACTGTGTCTTCTTCTGATAGCGAGGTTATCGTATACTCCTGTCCACCCCATTTTATTATGAGAGAGAGAGACATCCTTGAAGCATATGTTCAGTATTACTTTCTGAAAAATATGCTGCAGGAGGAAAACACAATGATCATGTAAAGAAGAAATAAGACAATTACTCTCTTCATAAGACAAACCATATTGTCTGTTTAAAGGGGTTTTTTTTGGGGGGGGGGGTTGTTCGGTTTTGGTTGGTTTTAATTGTATTGTACCTCAAAGAGCTGTTTGTTTTGCATGAACAGATGATAAACTTGTTGAAAAAATGTTGAAACTAAGAGAGAAAGAACAGCACTAAAACTGGGGCTCTGAGTTCCACTTCAATGTGTTCAGCAATGTCACATTCACCGTTTGCTCCAGCATATGCTCATTTGCTGTGTGTTCTGTGCAGGTACAGCCTGTTCACTGCACAACCGGCACCCAAGCAGAGTACTGCAGTATCATAAAAACCATTTCAAAGCTCAGAAATGTCCTCTGCAATAATTACACAACCGAACCAGCCATGGATATCTTTATATATGTAACAACAAAACAGCAAATATGAAATACCTAAAATATATAAACCCATAAAAATAGTTCTGAACCCAACAGTTCATTTTTAGCACTGGATTTCTCTAATGGCTTTCACTGTGCAATACCTGCAGAAATACACACCCCGGGTCACACCTCACTGTAGCAATATCAAAGTACGAGTTTGAAAACAAAGCCAAAATACATACCTACACAATGCAATTACACTGTAAGAACTGCACTTTCATTGCGTGCTGACAGAACCACCACAATTATACCAGCTTTAATTCACACAGCATCATTTATACAAATTGTATTTAACAGTTTAGTCCTACATTGAACACAGCAGAGAAACAAGGTTTTTAGCTTTATGCAGAAGGGAGAAACGTGTTTTTTTTTCTGTTAAAGCTTGGAAACAGAGAATTAAGGAAACAAAAAGGTACGAAAAGACTGTTACAGATGTCAGGAGATGCGGAGAAGACCCCTGTACCCCTTACGGTGAGATTGTCCCCGAAAGAGTGATATTCAAAAAGAAGAGTCAGCAGACCTGTGAAAAAAACTGAGGCTATCCACCTTCAAGACATGTGTTACACCAAGAAATACAGGTCTGGTGTATCTCAGAATCCAAAAATCTGATCCCTCTTCCTCTCTGGCAACATATTTTCAGAGGTTACCTGCTCTCAGGCAAAATACTTCTCATTTATCATAGAATCACAGAATTGTAGGGGTATGGCCCATTATGAACAAACAAGTTCCTAATAGGCTATACCCACCAGATGAGAAACAGAGGGCTAGATACAACCTGCTTGCTGAGGACACTACAAGCCACACCTCCACACTATTCCCTCTAAGAGTCTTGAAAACAAATTGAAGAGGAAAACTGGTATCAGATTTTTTTTTCCCCTATTTTTTTTTTCCCCTATTTTTTTTTCAAATACCCCCAAATCAGACAGAGACCTGGTATTATCCTGTAAAATGGGTGTCTTAGAAGCACTAAGAAATTCAACTGAGGTTAAGGCTGCATAGCGTCAATCAATATTGATACAGAGGGTAACTATCATGAATTATCCCTGTCCATAATCCTTAGACTAAGTTTACAGAAAGAAGAGTTTATTGTCAGTTTTCTCACCCATACCGTACACCTCAAATCATTCTGCAAGAAAATGCATAGGGCAAGAACTGAAAACTTCTCAAATCTCTGTCCAGTGCTAAATTGAAAAGATGATCCCACCAAAGTTGAGCACTTGACCAACTGTCTAGCCTACTGAATTACTGTCAAGATGCATGTTATCAGAAACACCAAGCAGAAATAAGACACTTTATTCAATGCCAAAACACTCAGGGGACTGACTGAGTGCGGACACCCAAATTGATGATTCCAGGAGAACAGATTAAAAGCAGAGTAAGTTACGGGGGTTTTCAAAGTTTCTGCTGTCAGGGCTGGAGACTGCGCAAAACCGAAGCTTACTGAAGTGAAGTTTGCTTTGCTTAATTACATCTTCTGAGCCTTTACAAGCCCCATGGGCCACGAGTTGGAAGGTCACCGGGTCAGAGAAAGTGTTAAAGTTGTGTTGTTGTAGTTAAATTGCTACATTACCCCCACTTTTCTTGGAAAAGGGACATCCACGTCTTTAAGTTTCGTAAGCGACGTAAGACCGACCGACCCCCCAGCGCAGACAGCGCCGTGCCCAGCAGACGCGGCCGCAGCACTCTCCGCCCCACCGCAACAGGTGGAGGAACGAACGGGCTTC
>JMFS01024080.1:0-28867 GCA_000699545.1 Podiceps cristatus | reverse complement strand
GGTCCGGTTACCGTTTGGGGTTAAACCATGTATAGTCAGGTCTAGTTGGTAGAAAGCACAACCTACCTCCAACACAGCATCCTAAAAATCAAGTAGCTAAAAACTTCGGAAAATCCTGTTCCAAATCGTGAAGTTGTTAAACCTTCTCATAACCTATTTATTTTTCATGTTTGCAAAATACCTCTTTCTCAAAAATGAATTATTTTTCTAAAACTATTTTAAATGACACTTAGAAGGAGAATTTAACCTCAAATATTTAAAGTGTAGTATAATGAAAGTGACTGTAAGATAGTTACATTGAGAAGTGCTTTGTAATATTAACTATGGATATTATTGTGAGCTCTATATTGAAAATGACATAAGTAAACCAGGAAGTTTCATTCTCTCTCTCTCTTTTTTTTTTTTTTTCATCTTCAAATAAGATTAATTTGTTTCTATGAGAAAACTTTGCCTGGCTATCAGCCTTGTGATTTAATGTACAAATTTCTGTTTAGAGAGATTAATTTTACCCTGGGACATCAGTGAACACTCTGGCTCATTGTGCTCTGCAGTTGTAGTATATTTCATAGCTGTGGGCTTTGATGGAGAGCGGCCTGCCCTCTGCTCCAGAGAATGCCTCTCGGGGGAATGTTCGCTGTAGTACTTTAGATGATAACCACTTCCAGAAAGCGTAATGGATGACACAGCAAGTGGTGAGATAGTTTGACCATGCCAGTTTGAAGGTTTTAAAATTGCTGACCTTACTATAAACTTACAGTTTGTTTTGTTGTTTTTTTTGGTTTTTGTGGTTTTTTTTTTTCTCACTCCCCTGTGTAGAAAATGGAATACAGGTGTGCTGTGATTTTTACCAGAAAGGCTTGCAGTTAGGTGTCCTGTGGAAGTAGAATTTCCTATATGATATATCTTGGTGGAAGCAGAAATGTAATCACTGTCATGGAGGAGTTGGCATGTGAGAGATCATGTGGTAGAGAAATGTTTCTGGTTTTGGATGGTTATAAAGTTTTGGCTTCTGTTACCATCTGGACAACCAAGAGTGACAGCAAGTCCGAAGTGATTCCCTGTACTTTTATAGATATTTCAAAGTTGGCTTTAAAATTATCTAGAACAAGTTGTGTTGTCACAAGAACATTTAATGAAAGTCACCTGATGATGTGACCGTCTCCTGTGCTGCCATGGCTATGTTAGTGTCATCTCAACTAGCAGCTCTGATATATCTGGTAAGTTATAGACGCAGAAGTGACTGCAGCATGGATGTGTCTTTTGGGTTTTCCAAGGTGCACAATATATAGACAGAATTATGCAAGGTTCATACATCTGCTTTGCAACAGTACTTGAGAAATTTTGCTGACCTATACATAAACTTAGTAAGATGTTTTTAGTAAGATGTCACTGTTGGAAAACTAGCATTTCACTCATGCATAAAAATGTTATTAAAAAAATAAAGAAGTCAGGCTTTGCACTGTAGGCAGACATCTGCCCATCTAGACTGGATGTATAAAATTTATTATTACTTTTGTGACTTCTAAGGTGTTGGCTTCAAGTGCAAAGGGTTGTCAAGAAAACAGTATTAATCAAGTTCATCTGATTCTGCAAAATTTTCCTATAATACTCTTTACTGACATTGTATAGATCTTCATACTGTGACAGACATAATTCTTTTTTGGGCTTCACCACTCAGAATTAATGAGGTTCTAAATTTGCACTGATAAAATCTATACCACCCCATGCTCCAGTATATGGCTTTATATAGTATGCAGGTAGGTAGATGTACCCACAAATAATCATTCAGCTTATTTATTTATCTTTAAACTTACAGAGCGTAAATCTTAAGATCTAATATTTTTAATACTTCAGTAGTCCTAAAATGTTCGTAACTATAAAGGTAAATGGCCTATGAAATGATATGCTTAGCATCTTTAAAGGAATAATGTATTTACAGACCCAATGAAATAAATCTGTCAACATAAGACATGCTTTAGAGGATGTGTTTTCCATGAAGTTATTTTTTTCTACAGAATATCAGGAAAGCTGTTAGTTAGCCCATTAGATAGATGAGGGGAGGAAGCCAAATATGCATTTTAATTACTTGAACAAAACAAAGACAGTAAAAAAAAATCCATTTGGCCAAACCAGTTGATATTTGCTATAAGACAAATAACTAACAAAATTCACGCAGAAATGAAAGTTATTTGGGATTTTTGAATGTCTAAATATGGATGTAGTATAAATGCTTCTTTGAAAGCAAAAAACAACCCCAACATTCAGAGGGCTTTAAGTTTTCACAATTAAGTTGATATTTAATTTTATTTTGTGCTTGCTTTTATTACTAAGCTCAGATTTGTTTCAAAGCATTTAAAAATGCAGGAATCGGGGGGTGGTGGTGGTGAAATGTTTATATCTGAGTTATATCTTACCATCTGAGTATTTTGTGAGTAATTGCAAAAATGGCAGTATCCAAGACATCAGTATGAAAGAAAACCTTACAGTAATTTGAATAGTAACATAACAAACAGCTACAAGACACAATATATACACTGTAATAGATATAGAATGTCAGCTGTTCTTAAATGTAGAGGTATCACTTCTACCTGAGGCAGTCTGAGATGCAAATTTTGAAGCTGGGGAAACATGCTAGGAAAGTAATGTCTAGGTCTGCTCTGTTCTTAAAATTTTCCTCTGACATTATTCATTGACCACCTCCTGAGATGGGATAGACCATGCAGGCCACTGGCCTTCTCCTGAGGGGTCACTCCTATGTCAGCTTCTTGCTTTACTGGCAATATCATCTCTCGGCTTGTGATAATTTCAGCAAAGCAACTGAGCACTAGGAAATTCCATCACGCTAAAAATTATTCCTGTACATAAAGCTAGACATGCGCTTAATGTCTCTGACAAAGCAAGGACATGAAGTACAAGATTATATTACTTGAGTTAGAGTAATTGACCTCCTGGCTGTGTGTTTTCAGGAGATTTTGGTACTTTTTGTACATAAGCCACCCTAGTGAGACATGGTCATCCAATTTGGGCCAGTCAGTGCAGATTTCTTTCTTTTAAGACTAGTATTTCAGAATTAAATATCAGATCCAGTTCAATAGTATATCCAATTCCGAATATGAACATACCCTCAGAGAGTGAGAATAGAGGGAAAGGTCAGATGATATCATTAGCGTTGCTAAGAACAGCTACGGGGTTTGTGAAGTAGGCTGAAAAGAAGGAACATTACTTGGACAGGAGCCAGAAGTCTGCACTTTGGTGAGAAATTTTTCTTTAAGTTCTAAGTACACTATTTCCATTTCCATTTGATAAGGATCCTTGAGGGTTGCACCATCCAGCTTTCAGGGGTTAAAAGCACAAGCAGTCTCAAGAATCTTGTTTGCCCAGGTTTCCAATAGAAATATTGGTGTTGGGCTTCAAAGCTATAAGACCTATAAAGACATGATCAAATGGTTAAGATCTATGTTTATCTTCATCCTTCATTTAGAGAACGAAAACATTGTAATGGGATGTATCTCTCAAATGATGTAGCTATTATTATGTTATCTCTAATTATGTAATGAAATTTGATATTTCGGGTCTATTTAGATATCTTTCAGATTTTTTCTTTGATACAAAAGCCATTTAGTCCCTCAATGTATCTAATAAAGTTGAATTCATTGACATGATGTGTTGAAGATTAAAGAACTAAATCTTGCAATTATTACAGTCATAAAACATCGCTATGTAATAAAACCAAAAAGTATTTTATAGAATGATTTGGCACCTTAAGTAGTCAGTGCAAAGAAACAAATGAGATTGGTCCTAATGGATTTTCCTTGAAAATCAAGGAAGCCAAAGTGAGTTACAAAATCAGTGTGAACAGGGCACGTAACAGCTTAAGCCTCTTAACATGTCTGTAATGCAATGCACATGCATGCAAGCATTACTGAAGAAAAAATGGCAAAGTACGCTCTCAAATGTGCGAGCTGCATGTCAGCATGTCGTTGTGTCTGAGCTGGCCAGCCCACCGAAGGACAGGCCGTTAGGTCAGGTGCCACGTTTTGTTAAAGCAAGCAGTTAACTGCGGGACACCAGCTGGTATCTCTATGGGACTCTCTACTTGAGCTCTGTGGACGGACTAGCTTGGGGATTACCAGACATCTCTCCAGCCTGCCATGACAGATAGTCCCTTGGTTTCCACGTTTCATAGAAAATTCCCAAACATAAAAAATGCTATGTATTCTCCACAGTGTTTATTCATTTCACATAGCAACTTCCACTACTCTCATTGACATTGCTCTTCCCAGCTCTTTTAAAAAATGTAACCTACTCAATTGCCATCTTTCATTATAATCTAGAAGTTATAAATAAAAGAAAATGACTGCTTAAATAAAAATCAAAGCACTTGGCTGACTATTGGGATGTGTTATTACAAATCTCTTTGTTTGCTGTGAAAGAGCTTGTCTTTTCCTTCCAAATGCTAGTCTAATTTTCATAATAATGATTTTAGCTCTCCCTTCCTTCTATAAAACAGCATTAAATTAAAAAATGAATATGTTCCAGCGGTCAAATCTGTTGGTGGCAAAACATACTTATCTTAATGGGAGTATAACCTTGTTAAAGGCTGAGTGAAAACTAAATGCTGTCCTTACAAAGCGAGAAACAATGCAGCTTATTTCTGGCATAAATAGGGGGGGGAAGTGTGAGCTATAAACAAATCTGTGCAATGGAGGCAAGCTTGGTGTCCGTCAGAATAACTGTCTGGTATAAAGGAATGACTGCAGCAGTGGTGACTGATAGAAGCGAATGATTGGCAGAAGAGAGGCTGCTGTGGTGACCCTTGAAAAAGCAGTTTTCTTCCTTAGAGTCTATGCTCTTCAGTATTGTTCACTGAGGAAATAAATCAATGCACATTTCCTAAAATGTATAACCATGGTTTTTCTAAATGGGAACTGATTCTTAGGTGGTGGAAGATGGACTTTTGCTGGAACTATGCTGATTTACATGAGCTGACAATCAGCACTTCAACTCCTGCGGCATTAGAAAACAGTAATAGATGTGTCAGAAAACACTGGGATGTTCCTCTGCAATGATAAAGAATCTCAGTATTTTCAAATTTCCTATCTGAAGTTAAAGGAAGTATATAAAATAAGAGTGAGCTAAAAATATTTATTTCCCATAGACTTCAAAATGAGCTTAGATGTGGTGAGATTTGTTTGTATTTTGAATGGAAAAGAGAAATAATGTGGGAGAACTTTTTTAACGAATATTTTTAATTAATATTTCTGTCTTTAAAGAAAAGTATGTGGGCACCTGAACAAGTAACCCTAGCATTTAAATATGAAGTCAAAGCTGACTGAATTGCAGACAAATTCTAGCCATGGGTCTTTTTCTCACAAATTCATTTTATTCGTGGGGGTTTAGATGGTGATTAGTAGTAAAAATTGGTATTGCTTCCGTAGATCCCCTAACAAAAGTAGGCAGATCACGACTTCGCAGTCAGGGACAAGAAGTGGTTCACAATCACAGCGTGAACGGGCAGCGGGATGGGAAGGGATGCTGGGCCATGCCACCTGCAGTGCTGCTTTTGGCGTTCCTCTGACCAGAGCTTGAAGTTGTGCTGCTGGACCACCCAACCAGCAGCACCCAATCGTGCTTGACCATGGGAGCGTTTCATGGTAAGGCTAGAGAGTAAAAACTGCAGTACATAAGTCAACCTCCAAAAAACTTTTTTTCCTTTTTTTTTTTTTTTTTTTTTTTTTTTCCTAAACTCAGATCAAGCATACAGAAGCTTAGTGTTTAAAGGGACACTTATATCAGTATCTAAGAAAGTATCCAGTACAATAGGATGTAATCATTGCTATGGCAACATTTTTTTCCAGATCAGTGGATTAAATGCTTGTTTCTAACTTGTGTCTATAACTTGTAAGTAGACTTATTTATCCCTTGTTTTATTTCCTCGTGTATTCTCAATCACCACAATTCAGCTTGTAAAGAGCACTTGTAAAGAATACAGTACAACAATTGATGAAGCATGTGGGTTCAATAATTCATATATTGACACAATGAATTCAATGGAAAACTAATTAATAATAATAATAATATATTTGCCCTCTATGGCTTCTTTCATCAGAGAAGCTCAAAGAGCTTTACAAATATTAATTAAGCCTCAGAACACCCTGATAAGCATCTCTCTCTTCCTCTCATTTCCTCCCAGTAACTAATATTAATTTCTCGATTACAGTGAATCAGAACTACAAATCAAGAAGAACTGGAAGGGAAAAAACATCTTTGTACTGTTTTAAGGTTACCCATAGAATCACAGCCTGTGCCAGTGAAACCAAATGCTGCATTTGACGCTACACAGAATAATCTGTGTACCTGTCCCTGCACCCTCATTTTCATGAAATGTTTCTTTGGTCCACAGTGCATGCAGACATCTAATTGGATTTTTTTATCAACATATAATCCTTTCCTAATCAGTAAGCTGTATTGATTGTTCTTACTTTTCCATTCTAATACACAGATATAGTCAAAGTGATTTTTTTATTCTTATTTTAAGAAAGTATTCCCCAAAACTTAATAAAGAGTTCATATATTCTAGTGGGCAGAAGGCTGGTCTAGGAACCTGAGATCTAATCCTATTTGCAAATGGCTTGAATTGTAGTTTTGGAAAAATATTTTAATCTTATTATTTCCGTTTCCTGCTTTGGAGAAGCGATAAATAGTGTTTGTTTATTTTCAGGGGTTCTAGAAGGATTAAACTTTTGTTTTAAAGATAGCATAGCTGAGAGCTACATGCACTGTCTTAGAACAGGAATGAGGCAATTACCTATTTATTGAGGCATTTATTTATTACTCCCTAATTTTATGAACTTGGCCAGGGCATTCTACAGAGGACAAGATTTTGATGTGCTCTTTTTCTACAACCTTGTCAGCACTTCAGCTTCCTAGTCTCACTTCCATCAAGTAGAAGAATGCAATAATCTTTATTATTTTCCAGTGCAAAGTCAAATCTTGTCAGGCTTATAGGACGTACAGTGTCATTTCTCATGTGCTCTTTCCTTTGGTTCTTGGAATGCCAAATCCCATTTCACATTGCTGCTCCTCACTTCATCGTCCCTTTGTATTTTGGGGCCCCATACAGTTCTTCCAATCCAATAACTTAACTGTTGCCTCTAATCATTCGTAGTAGTTTTTCAAATGCAAGAATGAGTTGGAACAACCTCTGCAGTCTGACCTGGTGGAAGGAAGAATGTCCAAATTGAAATTATTCACAGAAAGTTGTTTCATCTGGTTGTGCTGTTATTCCAGACAGTCAAATGATTTCTGCTCAAGTAAAGACAACAATATGTGCCACTAGACAAGCTGCATGCACTTGTTCAGAGTTGCGTGAAAATCATTGATTTGGCAAACAGTCTCTCTGGTTTCAGTCACATTTGTTTTCATCTTCTGTGTTTTACGGAGAATTTCATTTTCAGACCGAACTTGAAGATGTTAAACTAAAACTCTCTTGAACAGGAAAGCAAATGTGTGAGAGAGGGAAGAGAGGTGAAGTGAGTTTTAGGTAGCCTATTTCTCTGACAAAGATTTGCCACTCATTGAAAAGTTACATGTAATTTAACAGGAATTTAAAAACCTAGTTTCCTACCAAGGTGCCACCTGCAAGGTGGCTCCGTGGCACAAGTTCCGACACGGTTGTTTGCAGCAAGACTTGACAAGAAGTAAGGGGTGTAAACATGTTTGTCCTGGTTTTCCTGGGGACAATTTTAGAGAAACACAGCGTCATTTAATTCTAATGAATTATACTCAAATATTTGATTAGTCACTGCAGAAGAAAATTGCATGTGGTCTTTTTCAATGCAGGAAAACATTTGAAGTTGTTTTCCTACCTGTCCACGACCCCAGAATGGAGATTTTATTCAGGACATATGCTCTTCAAGTGCCTGAGAGTGGGCTATAGCCTCCTAAAATTTCTTCCTACAATGGGCAGTTAGGAGTCTGACTTTGAGAAATGCAGTTTACTAAGACCTGTGCTAGTGAGTGCCCAAGTTACTTGTGTATTTACCACCTATGGGTACTCTCACTGTGTCAATTAGCATATATCTGGCTTTTGGCACTCCAAACTGTGTCCTGGAGAAATCTCTCTTTCCAGTACTATTTTGGGAAATGAGGATCCCTGACAATGCTCTCAGCTGCACGTAAACTGGTTGTGTAAAGCAGATGGTCTGAATCTGAGTTTTGGGTCTAATTCCTCTGCATTATGCTAGCAAGGGGGAAAAGTGGTATAAGGAAAATCTGGACTGCAAGCTATTCTGGTTGGCAGGGCAGAAAAATAAAAGCTCTTATTTCTACACTGAGAGTCTAATTCAAGCCTTGACATAATGTTAGCAGAGATTGTTCAAGTCTTAGAATTACTATCAAGGACAAAATATGGTAAATGAAAGTGGTCAGAATAATTTTTCTAAAATATTAAGATTAATAAGGTAGACATTTTGTCTTGCTTTAGATCCTCAAATTAAGAATAATTATCTTTTCAGGTGGAAATTTTATTTTGCTGAGATTACTCATTTGTGCAAAATTAGGTACCTTTATAATTCTCTCCAAGTTTGTGTCCCAAATCTTTGATATTAGCAATTTTAAGCATGTGTTTTAAATTGTATCTCACAAACAGTGTATGACAAATAGTTCCAACAGTTATTCACTGCTACATGAGTTCAAAGAGCAAATTTACAATTATGTTCAGTTTTTCAAAAGAATCTTTTGGCTTTCAAGGATAAAGTAAAGAAAAAATTTCTTCATCAATTTCATTTACAATAAAAAATCCTTGCTAGCTGTTGCAGACTGTTGCATCTTACACAGAGATCTACGTTATATCCCAAACACCATGCCAAAATCTTCCAATTTAGCAGCCACTTATGAATATAATATCCAGCTAATGATTTAGTCATCTGTTTCCCATAATTTTGTTGATCCTATAGGATAACATTACACCTATTTATAACACGTATCTAAAATTTACTATTTTGGCTGAAGCATCTTAGCAGAGCCATCTTTCAGCATTTCCTTCAGGCTTCAGGTTTCATCACTTTGCTATTACTGTGGACTAATTAGCCCTTCCCAACAGAATGCTGGTGCTAGAATATGAATGAAGTCCTGAAGCATTCCCTTTCAAGTGTGGGATCACTGGGTTAATTTCTACATGAAACAGTTTGGTTACTGAGTGGAAGAGCTGCCATGTGGGCTAAAGCTGGCAAAGTCAATATATTTTAAGAGATTTAGTAAGACACTCTTCAGAAGTAGCTTCACAAGAACTGTGTGGTCTGCAATAATTTAATAAATCTCAATTACTTTTATATCTAATTGGAGTGCAGCTTTAATTTCCATCTTTTCCATTTGATGGATAACAAAAACCTAAAGTAATTGAGCGTAATCCTGGGCTGTCACCCTGGGAACTGGCAGAGCAGGGAGAGTGCTACTTCAAGAGTTTTTATGATATATTCCAGCTACTATGGAAACATTAAAAGAACCCTGTATTGAGCCTGGCTGAGATGGAGTTAATATTCCCCATAGCAGCCCTCACGGTGCCGTGCTTTGTACTGGTAGCTAGAAAGGTGCTGATAACATGCCAGTGTCCTGGCTCCTGCTGAGCAGTGCTGGCACAGCATCCAGGCTGCCTCTCCAGCATTCCCCCCTCAGCAGTAGGCTGGGAGCGGCCAAGATCCTGGGAGAGAGCATAGCCGGGACAGCCGACCCGAACTGAGCAAAGGGGTATTGCATACCAAATGTCGTCTGCTCAGCAATAAAAGAAAGGAAATGGGGAGGGGGGCATTTGTTATTATGATGTTTGTCTTCCAGAGCAATTGCTACACCTACTGAAGCCCTGCTTTCCAGGAGGCAGGTGAGGATCGCCTGCTGATGAGAAGTAGAGAATAAATCTTTTGGTTTTCTCTGCTTCCATGCATGGCCTTTGCTTTTGCTTTATTAAACTGCCTTTATCTTGACCCACAAGTTTTTTTTCATGTTATTTTCTCCCTTCTCTCCCCAACCTCCTCTGCCCTCAGCTAAAGAAGAGAGTGATAGAGTGGCTTGGTGGGCACCTGACATCCAGCCAAGGTCAACCGACCCCAAACCCCAAGTTATTAACGCATGGTTTCATTATCTTTTCTCTGACAGAGAACAGCAGCCTGATGCTCACGGTGCTCGCAGAGAGGTCTGAGTTCAGCATCAGTAGGGCCCAGGTTTGGTTTGGGAGCTGAAGTTAACCTTCAGAGGAGCCCTAAATCCACTTTCTGTCACCGTTTGGGGGTTCAGCCAAGGCTGCACACTTGGCTTCCTCTGTCTGCTTACTGTGATTTGTGTGCCTGTTTGCTGTTAAAATTTTGGGCATCCTACAAAGTGCTGGTAATGGAATTCTTCCCACAAGTGCCATGCGTCAAGTGCCCAAATGCTAAGATTCTCACCTGAGTGGCTTTACTTTCCTGAACGTCCCAGACTGGCAAAGGGGCTTGCGTCTCTGTGCCGGGGACCTGGGAAGTGGTGACAAGGGAAAAAACACACCAATTGCATGAGCATTTTCCTCAGGGAGAGCAGTCCTAAACTGGAGCTGGATGCATGACTTGTGGCTGGAATGAAAGCTGACTCCAGCTGAAAGCAGAGAGAATGTGACCCTCATGTCAGAACGGAGGTGGGCATTTCTTGGTGGACAAATATTCTCACTAGCAGCTTGCTAGATACCGTTTCTCAGAAATGAATAGAAAAGTCATTTTTATATTTATTTTTCCATTAAATGGTCATTGGCCTACCGAGCTCTATGCACCCCTTATTGGCAGAAGGAGAAAACTGTAAAGTGGTTACTTCATTTTAAGTAAATACTCTTTGCTCTTATGCTTGTCCACTCTGAAATATTAGTTCAATAGCAGTGAATAAAGTGGGTCAAACTTGTTTTGCCTCATTTCCAAGCAAATTTAGCAAAGTGGATTCAAACATCTAACTCAAACATTACTTAGTTTACCTTCCACTTAGAAAGGGCCATGAAAAAAGAGGCACACTTAGAGAGAAAAGGAAAAAACCTGTGAAAAATATGAAAAAGAAGTGGGAGTGGAGGAGTTTTTTTGTACCTGCCTGCCTATCTTCCATGGGTAGTCAGGCTGAGAGCAATCACTAGCTGTCATTTAAGTAGCCTAGTGACTAATTTTTAGCCAGAATGCATCTTTCTGCCAGTAGATGATACTTAGTATTCAAGCTATCAATTTTTTTTTTTTTTTTTTTTTTTGTTGCCTCAATACAGGCTAAAAGTCAACATTAGATGCAAGGGGAAAGTTGCCAATAAATAATAAATCTTGCTACGTTCCTAGCACCAAATTTTCATCTGCCCATGTCCTTCTTGCTGTCTCACATCTCCTGTCTTTATTGTTGTGGTTGTGGGAGGCTTCCATGAAAGCATCCACTTTCATTTGCCAAAGGGGATAGATGAAAATTACTAATGGGATTGAAGATATGTCCTGTCTCCTACAGCAGAGAAAAGTGAGCTTATTGTTGTGGTTGTGGGAGGCTTCCATGAAAGCACCCACTTTCATTTGCCAAAGGGGATAGAAGAAAATTACTGATGGGATTGAAGATACGTCCTGTCTCCTACAGCGGAGAAAAGTGAGCAGAAGGACAAGCCTTTGGCACCTGTGGCTGCCAGAGGGTAGGTGGGGGTGCTTCCCCGTGCTCAGGAGCTGCAGGACACTCTGTTGTGGTTGTGGGAGGCTTCCATGAAAGCACCCACTTTCATTTGCCAAAGGGGATAGAAGAAAATTACTGATGGGATTGAAGATACGTCCTGTCTCCTACAGCGGAGAAAAGTGAGCAGAAGGACAAGCCTTTGGCACCTGTGGCTGCCAGAGGGTAGGTGGGGGTGCTTCCCCGTGCTCAGGAGCTGCAGGACACTCTTTTCAAATGACTCCTCTTTCCCGCTCCCTCCTCTTTGCTCCGTTCTGATGAAGCAGGTGAAAGCGAGATGGCAGCCTGCTCTTTAGGAAGTAATATGTGCCTGCTAGCGTAGCTTTGGAGGGCTATGCTGAAAGGCTGACAGGATGTGCATAGCCAAGATACACAATTTCTACAGTTTTTAGCTTTTTTTTTTTTTTTTTTTTTAATTATTTGTTATAGAGTAACAAAGGTAGCAAAAATGTCCTGAGATGTTTTTATGAGTGCTGGCTCCTGTTAAAGCTAATTTCATTACACATGAAACATTGCAATCATTTTTCTTTTAATCTTTTTTTTCACTGAATATTTTCGGTAGAACTGTCTGTTGTGACTTCAGTTTTTCCCTTTATGTTTTTCTCTGGCACTGAATGGAAATTGCTTACTATATGGAACAAGTGTGCAGGGACAATTAGTATCCCTATTCAATATCAACATAATTTAGTGCTTGCATTACATAGTCTGTAGTTGTGTATACAGCTAAATATGTACTTCTCAGTAGAGATTAACCTCCTATCAACATATGATACTGTAAGTGTACAGTGTTTGCATAACATTTAGCCAAGTTGGTAGAATTGTAAAATCTGTGATTTAGATAATGTTTTTCAAAACGATGTTAACTGTGCATAGAGAGAATCGTGAGGTCAGCTGGAGTGCTGTTCGTCTTGGCTTCTGTGGATGCTTTGAAGCGCAGCTAAGCAGGGGCGATAGCACTGCTTTGTCGTATTATTGCCAGTTCTGCTGTTGTTCTTCCACCATCCCTAAACAATGTATTTTTGAAAATTGACAGATCTCTACTAAGTAGAGTTTTAGCTCTACTAGACCTTGTAAAATGGTGGCTGCATTAGGGATGCTTTTTATATTTTGACTTTAGTTTCTTGACTGTAGCACTGAAAGCAGTCTGCAGATTTTAAATTTGAGCTGATGGATAAAATTGTACAGCTGAAGAGACACAAGACATATGACGAGTTTGTGGCTTGCAATAGGTCTGTTCAGCTTCCTCTGCTAAATGACTGAACATCAGCCAGTAGTGAAATGGCATTACAGGTCTAGGTCTAGTGAGCTGGCAAACGAGTGTTCCTTGCGATACTAAGAGATGGGAGTTTTTTGGTAGGAAATATTATTGTACTATCAATCTGCAGGTGTTGCTGTGAAAGATCTAGTGTCTGTTCTTTGGGGATTTAAAGAGGAGGATTTAATTGTTCCACTTTAATTCATGTCGTGCTTCAGCCTAACTTATAGAATGTGGAGAGAATAAGAATGGATGAATCAAGTTTTATTATCGTCTTCTACATTACCAGGTTTCCTATGATGGAATTTTTTCCCTGCTGTCAAGGGCCTCAAATCTAAACTCATTTTTTTTGCATTTTCATTGGATGAAAATGCAATTGACAGAGGGAAAATACTGTCTGAAGGAAAGGAAAAAGACTTCTGGAGAAAAAGGAAAAAAAGAAAGAAAAGTAAAGCTATCAGCAGAAGGAAAAAGCAGCAAAACTCTAGCGGGACTTCTTGTTAAAGATAATGCTATCACACGTTGAAAGGAAATTATTAAAAAAAATAATCTTTGAACATGTAATTTTCAAGTACTGACTTTACCCAAGAGCATAAAAGGAGAAGAGCTTTGAAACTTTTACCTCCCTTGGTAAAATAACTTCATCAGATATTTATTGTTTTTGATCTTTAGAACTATATTTTGAATTTTTGTCTTGAAGTACCATGAGAACCACAAACAGAGCCATCTTGTTTATCACTTTTCCTATAATTTTTATCACAAGTCACTGCTACAATGAGAGTGAAAGAAAGAATGGAAAAACACTGCACACCATACTATATGCTGTGATTTATGAATAATGGTGTAGCATGACATGGAAATGAGTGAATTCTGGCTGCCAATAACAGGCATTTGCTGTTGTACAAAGGAAGAGAAAATACTTCTGAGGTCTCCAAAATCTCTATCTGAAGCCCTTGCATTCTGGCAGGCTGATGAGCCAAAGGAGGATCAACCACGGGCACTGCAGAGGCACATTTCCTTTGATGGTCTGCTGAGAGAATCATTTGGCTAAATATCGTAAACATATCACATAAAGGCTAACCTCTCTTGATTTCAAGGGGGCTGTGTCAGCCTGTACAAGCAGTGCATTTGGTTGTAACTGGCCTTTTCTGATTCTTCAGGTATGCATTCATTTTCTTCCGGATTTAGAGTCTGTGTTTAGAACCAGATAAATTTAATGCATGGAGGAGAATAAAAAGACCCTTCAAATGTCTTACACTGCTTAAGGCCTTACTTAGGCCTTCTGCTTTGCAGATTGCAATGACCATTTTCTCCAGAGAGATTCAATTCACTAATGACGTCATTAGCATTACCTCTGTCTCATACTGATGCTACAAAATCAGTTATAAGATCCAGATGATCAGTTATGCATACAGAAATGTGTAATATACAAAACAATGCTTGATTAAAAAATGTGTGGTTGAAATTTTTTTGGAAAAAAAGCCCTTCCAATGAATATTCAGAGAGCTGTGTTAAAAAAAAAAAAAAAAAAAATAAAAAAAAATAACAGAGTAACTTCTCATCCTGGGAAGAAGTCACTAGATTCTTGTGTTATAGAAAAAGTACGGACACAATCTGTCAGTCTGACACACCTGCTCATCCATAACCATTGAGTGATCCTGTGAAGTCTATAGCTTCATCGTTAAGCATGTGTGACACAGACTGTGGGCTGGAGCCTCTGTGTGTATTATTGAAAAAATAGAAGGAAGTCATTGCATGCACATATATAGTGCAGATGATTCCTTGCTTCATGGAACTGAATAGTCTGGAAAAACAGTGTGTCAGGAGAGAGGAGGTGACAAAGAAACAGGAAAGTGATTGTTTGCTACAGTGTGTGCCATTTGTAATGTAATATGAATATCAAGTTCTTATGTTTTTAAAAATGTCTAATACTGATGTCCTCTTTGGCTCTCTGTCTCAGCAGGCACCTTTCATCTGACTTTTGGTATGTTTTGGTTAATACTTAAATCTTCCGGTTTGTAGTGAGAAAAACTATACCACAATGACTTTATGGAGGCTGTAAAATATGTATTTTATTCTTTCTTTTGAAAGACTGCTCATCATTAAAGCTCTTCTTAGGGCTTTACAGCAGAGAGCTCAGGACATGAAACATGAGGTTTTAAGACGACATTGTTGTGCTGTGGAAAGTCTCTATAAAAGTGCAGGTGTAAGAAAAATTTGATCTGTGATTACCCTAACCAGTCGCATTTGTCTGCTAGCTTTAAAGCTTCTTTTAATCACAGGTCATAGTCTTTGATGTGCATGGGTACCTTTCATCCCTTTTCCAAAATTTTCTTCTCTGCCTTCTTTACATGCCAAAACCAAAATTCTCAGTGCTGCTAAAATCCATATATCAGACATTTTTATTTGTGTACTCAGAAAGTTTTACAACTTTAAATTATTGTATTTCAATTCCAGTCTTAGTATAAGTAGTGACTGTACCCTTGCTTTTAACCTTTGTCTTTTTTTTTTTCCTATATGTCCCTAAGGTTTGTTTTTATTGTTCATTGGGTAATTTTGTTTTATCTGCTCATTACACTTCTAAAAGAGCTAGCAAAATCTTTTAATGACTTGTTAATTAAATACTAACATCTTTCTAAACTTTATAAAGGACCTGTATGTGGACTAAATTCTGCCATTTGAACTAGCGTGCTGTGGACATCTCTGCTGTACTGCTGATGCCTGCTCTTCTCCTTGTCAAGCTTCCACCTATCATACCTGACATTCTTCATGTCATTCATATTGCTCTGATTTTGCTGGGATTACTTTTAGAGTAAAATACAGTCTGGCATGAAGTAGGCTGATGTGATCTCATCCCTCACTCTCTGTCTAAGGATACATCCAGGCAGCAAATGGAGCACATTTGCAATGAATCAGCATTAGGGGACCTGAAGGCTGTGTGACAAACGTTCTGGGGCTCATCATCAAAGCAGTGGCTGGATTTGATTTTGGAGTGTGTGGCATAAAGGGCAACAGGCTAGATAGCCAGTGTATATGTCTATAGAAAGCCATACTTCTATGTCTTTTATACCTATTTTTAATCTGAATTTGTCTTTCATTGTGAGATGTGGACCTGCTGAGGGACTATTAGAGCTTTTTAAAAAACTGAGTCCTTAGTCTGCCAATCCATACCATTTATACTTTAATCCCTGTTTGTAATCATCCCTAACAACAGGAGCCTTAGAAAGTAACTGTCCATTAGGTGTTTATTGCAAAAAAAAGCGGAAGTTATGCTTTTCATTACAAGTATTAAAAACTGGGCCTAAATTTGGAAAATGTACCTGCTCTGCAGATGTCCGATTCAAGAAGTCAGAAGTGTTTGGTATCAGGGATCAACTGATGGAAATTAGAGAAACAATAGGTGACTCTAGAGCTTTTTCATTTCCTTCTTTCTACCCAGTTGACAGCAAAATCCTACAATAATAGAGTGAGCTACAATGGCATCTAACGATTTTCTGGGAAGCAGAATAGACTTCGGCAGGGAACCAGAAGCCATGTCATACTGATGCTTGATGTGCTAAAGTTTAAAATCCAAAACCTCAGCAGTCGGTGACTAAGACGTGCTGAGGAAGAAACAAGTAGCCCCGCACTTATTCACCAACCCATACTGAAATTTGTAACATTCTAATTTCAAAACACTGAATAACCATACAGAAATGTGGAGAGGTTTATGCCGATTTTAATCCAAATGAGGATTACAGCCTGCAGAAAGTTATTTATTGGACACTATGTCAGACATCTTTGGCTATTGAATTTAATCAAGTTTCCTAGGCTGTCATTTTCAGTAATTTTAAGTAAAAAAAGACTTTTCTAGTCCTTTTAAAATAAAACTTTAAACAAAATATATTATTTCTTGTCACCAATTTAAAAAAGCTATGGAGGACCAGAGCAGCCGAAATGGCAGCCTTTCTGCCAAGCAGCACTTCCCAGGACCCCTCAAGGCTGGGGTCAGGCTGCGCTCTCAGCTCTGCCAGCTGCAACTTCCCATTTGGCGCTTAGATACAAGACTCCTGATGGCATGGGCTCCTTTCCACAACCACCCATCCGGGACAGCGGTCACTTGCTTAAAGCTCAGGGCTAGTACCTGATTTAGATGGCTTTGGCATCCAGCTGGAACGGGCTGGCCTGTAGAATGTGCACATGTGCCATGAAAAAAACACACACACAAAAACCCCCACAAACAAACAAAAAAACCCCACAAACAACAACAAAAAAAAAAAAAACCCAAAAAAAAACCCCACAAAAACTCCAAACCAAAACCAGGACACAGCCAATGCTGCTCCCCTCTGGAGAGAGAGAGGGAGGCAGGAGATCTAATCTACAGCATCCACTGATGCTAGATCCTTGTGCGTTGGCAGCCAAGCCCTGTATCTGGTTGTCAGAGACAGCCAGCTAACACCATCAAACCCAGAAAAAGAAATGTATACTCTGGACAGTACTACTTAGCTTAGTTCACTTGTTATAAGCCTGGGCTTAATTCTATTACCTTCTGCCTTCTGCCGGAAAGAGGTCAGGCCCAAAATATTTGCCAATGATCTCATATAGTTACTTATTTCTTAAAGAAAAAAAAAAATCATCTTTCCTGTCTTGCTATTTATATGCATTCAGAAAATGTCACATTCCCCCGGTGCATTCCTCCATTTATTCACACAAAAGTTCTCCATCTGTATATCAATACCATTACAGGGAGATACAATTCTCTAAGCAGCAGACAGACACCTCTGAATGTATACTGTAAATGTGGAGTGGGGTCTTTTGCCTTCTTTCTTCTACCTCCTGGGCTTAAATAAAGCACAGAGCTATTAAAAATTCATAGTTCCTATGCAGTACCTGCAAAAAATGTTTGCTGTTTTATTAGAATAGAATGATATGTTGAATGATTAAAATACATTTTATGCATGTTCTGATACATACAGGTGTAAAAATAACTATAAGTACATACTTTTTTATATGTAAAAGTTTAGAGTGGGTTTTCTTGTGCTTTGGCAGTTGCCAAATATAAGTTTCGGATGTTTTAAGAACCTAGTCTACAGCAAGAACTTGGTCTCTTAAAATAGATGGTTTTGTACCTCTTACTATAAACATTATTACCCTTTATATTAATTACCTGATTTATCGAGTTTTGGATGTGGGAATGGTGGTTAGAGTTTCATGTTGAAAAAAAACTGTGATTTTTTTTCATTTGTTTAACTACTCTGTGAAATGCATCTTCTTTCCTGCTTCTCAAGCTTTGAGCAAAAAGTCTGGGAAGTCTGTGGAACTTTACATAAGACTGCCACATTGACTATAACTCTTAGGATTTTAATATTCTTAAGGGTATAGAATCATCTTGATGAGCAGGAATTTGTATGCAGAGCTCCTTACACATGATGTTGGTAACATACCCCTAAATTTTAGTGACAGATGGGTTGATCCAATTTGGATGGTGATGTGCTAATTTGAATAAAAAGACAGGTGTACTTCATGCATGGTGCAGAAAGGGTGTGTAATATTTGTTGCTAGATAGGCAATAGTCATACGGTATCTCAAATGCATTTCTTACACAAGAGTGTACTTCGTGAGGTGAAAATCTGCAGGAATGACATGTTGGTGCATAAGAGATGTGTTAATAACTCTTTCACAGCTCTTATCTGTATCTTGGACAGGTAAAGTGTTTGCCTCAGCTTCTTTATGTGCAACAAATATATCCAATTATCCAGGTAGCCTTAATAACAGAGTACAAATGCAAGCCGAATTTAAATACCTTGCAATTAAACAAAACAGAGTATTTGGGCTTTGATGCCAGTAAGATGGATAAATCATATCGTCAAAAGTTCAGTACATTTCTACCTGAATTTATTTGCTTTCTAGATACATTTTTGAAGCTTTTTGTAACTAGTGGGGTTCACCACTGGCATGAAGATTTATTGCATTGCTCAAGTCTTAAATGTCTAGAAACATAATAAAATCTGCAGAGAGGAAAACCATATAGGTAGCCCATAGGGGGTAGTTGAGGTACTTACCGGGCATGTGGGATGCCTGTGCTCTGTGACTTTTGTCATTCCCCTGAATCCCCAGCGAGCACCCTGCCCACCAGCCACTGATATCCCTGGAGCTACTCTACTTCCCAGGTTAACCCCAATCTCTCAGGTGTCACACAGCTGTCTCAACCACCACTGCATTTCGTTTCATTCTATGGAGAGAGAATAAAAATCTCCATTCACTGCACAAGTGGGGAAGATACTGCAGATCCTTTCAAAAAAAAAAAAAAAAAAAATGTTGTAAAACTGATTCCTTGGATAGGATTAGAGCTGACTTTTTTTCATGACTGGTGCTTGTGATCTGGAAACAAAAGCTCTTCTGTACTTAATCTGTGTTAGATGTTTCTTGAGCCACAGTTGCAAGCATGTGTAGGTCAGGGAATAAAGCACCTGTGCACGCATCAGAAGCGCCTATTAACACCACCTGGAACGTTAATGAAGTGTAACACTGAGGATGTCAAAGTTTGTAAATTGAGAGGTCGCTGAAGTTTTGATAGTGACAGCTTTTATTCTGTCTCTTTCTAGTAGGTAACAAGGGAGCGGTAAAACATATTTAAGCAATAAGAATTAAGATTAATAAATAATAAATATAAAGTGGGAATAATTATATTAAAAATACTGAAATAGAAATACAATTAAAAATTGAGATATGTCTACCTTAGATCACTTATAAGTGGTGATCCAGAAGAAGCAATATTTTTGAATCCTAAAGCATTATACATGCTTAGTTTTCTCCTTTTTTAATTTCTTTAAAAAGCTTATGGGGAGATCTAAAATTTCATCTCAGTTAATCTGAAAGATATTAACATTGTGCTTTAATGTTACATCAAAGACATAGTAACACTATAAATTTAACTATTATGCCTTTTCAAATAGGAGCTGTATTTTGTCATAGGATGTTTTCTGTCCGGAAATAATAGATTTCAACTGATGAATGAAATGTTTTAAAATGTTCACTAAAAAAAAAAAAACCAAACCCATGACAGATGTAAAAAATATATATGTAAGTAGCCCATTTCAAGTTATCGAAATACAGACAGTAGGGGGGAAACAACTATGAGAAATCTACTTTTCAAGTATTCATGAATAGTAGCTAAGCTTAAATGGTTAGTACGTTGGTTTCCCAATGCAGACATGTGAATTACAATCCTGTTTCTGTTGACAAGTGGAAATTATATGCTGATGATATCAGCATTTCTTTTCTTTGCTTATGGAAATCAAACTTGTTATACCTGCTGGTATGGGCAAGTGATTACAACACAAGTGTGGGATGAAGTGTATTTTCTGAGCTTTATGGAAGATTGTGCCTCTGCTTACAATCTAGTGTTTGCTAACTTTGCTGATCACTGAAACATCCGTTCAGGGGTGGGGGGGAATGAAAAGCCAGTCTTCTTCAACTGAACTGGAATAGTAAAGCTGGCAGAATCAGACATTTTCCTCTCACCAAGAGTGATGCTTTAGGCTGAACTGGAAAGACGGAGGGTTAATGGTTGGAAAAGAAAGGAAACGCAACAGCGGATTTGGTTTGATCTTTATCTGTGTTACATGTTTGTTTGGTTCTCAGAAGTTGTTCTGTTCAGACTGAATGATTTTGTGCTGAAATAGAAAGGCTATTTCATACATGGGCTTCATGGATCCAAAAGGAGGAGAAAGGAGTAATGTTTTCTGAGTGCATTTCCCAATGGAAGAGAGTTTCTGATCCTACTTAAGAGAATGAGACTTGGCTTGATGTGGCAGGAATCATGTTCTTGAGTTGTACGGGCTGACTAGTGCACCTGATCTGCCTTTCACCAAGTTGGAGAGGAGGAACTCCATTTATTAATAATTGTAGCATGCAATGGTATGATTTTAATTGTGATTGTTTTTAGGATAAACAACTAATTTCAAAATTAATAAGATCCTATGATCATCCTTCCAACCTTTGAAAATCTTGGCACTAAAATAAAGACATTCAGCACGTTAACATTTATTTTCTGGAAGCTAGTATTATCACTTACTTAGCTAATTGTTTTGGTCATGATGTGTAACCTATGTAAACAGACACAAAATAAGGAAAATAAATATATTCAAAATGCTGATAATCCTAACCTAAATAATTAATGTGTCAGCTTTTGAGTAACTGTAGTAGGAAGTGTCAGTAAAACTAAGCATCTATGTAGAACCCAGCAGATGTTCATACCAAGCACACCAGTTTTCCTAGGTTTTATATTTTTATTTACCTTTTGTTTAAGTATTAGACATATTGTTCCATATGTTGTACAATTAAGATAAAAAAGAAAACAATACTCAATATTCAGGAAATAGATGAATGTTGCTCCCTATTCTAGTGAGTAGAGAATAAATTTTTTATTAGTAATATGCATGTCTCCATTCTCAGGATCCGGTATGATGCTTCTCTAAATAGCCTGATTTAAAACAGAAAAAATATGCTTAGCATAACTCCTGAGGTAATTTCACATTACTCTCAAATTATCTGTAACTTTATAATCCCTGCTTTATGACTGCTGTGCACAATTTCTGTTGTAGCTATGAAGTTTATTTTTTTCCTTCATTTTAATTCCACAACAACAACAACAATTATATGATTAATCAAGATACCTTGGTCAATCTATTTTATTGTTATATCTTGTTTTATTGGCAGATTTAAAAGTGGTTTTAAGTATTTGATTAAGTTATCCGATCAGCGTGGCTCTGCTGTTAGGGTTTCAACATCAGTGCTGTGTCAATATCTGGTCAAGCATTAAGGCTTTGTTGTTTGAACTAACAGCAAAACTGCAACAGAAATTTATTTCCTTCAGCTGCCAAGTGCATGGGGAAGAGCTGAAATTATTAATCAAATGGCTCAACTAAAAGCTAACTCACCTACAAAGTGATTTGCATTTTTCTCAGATCTTTCAGATTTGAATACAAACAGAATTTTCTCCTGCACTTGGAAGAAAGGCTGGCTGGTAGATATGACATGGTCAGAGGCCTGAAGAAACAGTAATTATCCCTCTAGTATTGTATTACACAGGCTATTTTCCAACACAATAGCAGACAAAAAAATCTGTTCTCATTATACTTTCGTCACTACAGTTTGAAAAGCTCATCTCTTGTGCTTCTCCACACAAAACCATCAAGCATTTTAAAATGTTAATACGTCTTAAAGGGGATAATTTGATATACTCTTTTGTGTTTCCTTTGAAAATTAACTGTTGTTGGCTTCCATAGATCATTTGTGACGTTCACTTTGGTAAGTGCCCTTATGATGAGCATACTACTAATAATACTACTTTATTTCTTCATAGTGTTATAAGCTGTTTTCCTGATCCTGACTTAAAACTGCATCCTTGCCAGGTGGTGCAAATTACTTTCTCCTCTCTGTTCGTTTCTGTCACTAGAGATCTTAGAATTTGATTTCAGTAAATTTGCACAATGCTTCTTTATTCCTTTGATATCTGATAGCTCGATCACCTTTTGAATAGAGGAGGAATATGCAAATTTTTTGAAAGTATTTGCCATTCTAGTAGATAGGACCTTATAAACATTTGATCTTCTATGCTTTCCCCACTTGGACATGATTCTAAGCAAGCATGTCAGATTTGCTGTCTGTGTTTTCTGGTGCTAAGATAGACTTGTGTTTTCTATCAAGGAAAATACTATACATTTTTGCTGTTCTGTGTATGAATATCAAACTCTCATCAGCTGTCTCTTCTGTTGCAAAACATTTTTCAAGGAAAGTAGAAAAGTTACTGCAAAATGATGAAAAGGCTTTTGATTTTTTTCCTGCTATTATGTCTCAGTGCCTGTCTACTTTGGATGCATGCTTTTGCACATATACTATCATATGAAGTGTTAACATTTGGTAGTGTCTTGTTAATTTAATCGGGTTTTCATGTGGGATCTGGTAATCAATAGGAAAATATATCTATGTTTACCTAAAATGTTTTAACATCAAATAACAAAGGTCTATTGATATGGCAAAGGCAGGACAAATTCAATGAGAAATGCAAAAGGATAGCATAATGATTTGAAAATATTCTCATGTTGCACAATGTCATGTTAAAGCATATTTCATAATGATATAATGATAATTGATGTAATGATATAATGGTAATGCAATGATAACTCCAGATGATGTCCCACAGGGTAGGTGATTTGGGAACAGTATTGGCAACACTGTCTTGTCAATATTATTTTGTCCTACTGTCAGTTCTGAGAAGAAAACATAAAAGAGGCTAAGATGTATGCATGATTGTTATTTGGTAAAAGAATCTTTTTTTTTTTTTTTCTGGAAATCAGGTATAACTCTTGTTCTATTACATGCTACCAAGTTTATGGTTGTTTCATTTCTGGATTTGATAGAATTGCTGTAGAAAATTACAGATTGGCTATGTTGTTATATTACAACAACATGCTTCATTTTCTCTGTCCATTGGGATGACTGAAGTTGTTGTTTATATGCATCCTAAGGATGCCTAAATATGAAAGGTGAAGATAAGCAGTATGACAAGGGCAAATGAGAACTTAATGCCATCACATACTATTTTTCTGTGTTTTTAATTACTTTAATTGTTCTTCCTTTGTAAAATTTCTTTAATCTTTCTCTTCTCCCAGCCAGTTACATTAATTTACTGAGTATCAGATTTGAACTTCATTAATGTCTAAATCTTCCTTCTTAAGTCTTCAAATGTTTTCTTGTAGCTATATGTGTCTGTTCAGATCTGCACTTAGGCAGAGATGGTTATGAAAGTGAAACTCCTTCGTACAGCAAAATTAAACTGTTCTTTGAAAATCTTTGGAAGTATCATCAGAACTCTCAGAAGAAGGACATGGAGCTGTTGGAGCGGGTCCAGAGGAGGGCTACAAGAATGATCCGAGGGCTGGAGCACCTCTGCTGTGAGGACACGCTGAGAGAGTTGGGCTTGTTCAGCCTGGAGAAGAGAAGGCTGCGGGGAGACCTGATTGCGGCCTTCCAGTACATAAAGGGGGCCTATAGGAAAGAGGGGGAGAATCTTTTCAGTAGGGACAGTGGTGATAGGACAAGGGGTAATGGATTTAAACTAAAACAGGGTAGGTTTAGATTAGATGTAAGGAGAAAATTCTTTACAATGAGGGTGGTAAAGCACTGGAACGGGTTGCCCAGAGAATTGGTGGAGGCCCCATCCCTAGAAACATTCAAGACCAGGATGGACGGGGCTCTGAGCAACCTGGTCTAGGTAGTGGTGTCCCTGCTCACTGCAGGGGGGTTGGACTAGATGACCGCTAGCGGGCTCTTCCAACCCAAAACATTCTATGATTCTATGATCATGGCCCACTTGGATACAGGCTGGGAACAAAATTATACGTTATTGGTGGTGCTCCTTTGCTCTTTTTATTTGCGTTGTTTGATTTAGTCTTTTGTTCCATTTATTTGTGTTTGGTTATACTGAACAGTGCCATTAAAAGAGAAAATGAGTTTCAATATTGAGCAGCTATGTTTCTAACAGTACTACAGCAACAATAATGAGAATCTCAGATATTATGTAATACCCTTGGTTTCACATGTTCCCAAAGTGCTTTAGTAACTTAAACTTTAGATTGGGATTAGTTTGGGTCTTCTGAATAAAGCTTCTACTAGGATCAAATAAATAATATCCTTACTTGTTTAAGACAAAAAAGAAAAAACATATCTTATTCAGATGGGAACTGACAGGGGAATCCAGGGAAGAAGGTGAATTTATTTCCTCATTCAAAATTCAAGTATGACATTGCTCATTATTACACGTACTCTGAAAATGCCGTGGACAATTTTTAATGATCATGGAAGTGCACACTTTCATGTGAAGTCTTTTCCAGCAACAGAGCCTTTCTACTATGCAGAACATTGTCCCAGCCATAAAGCACCCAGCTCCTTAGCTCCTGGGAGCAGAGAGGACTGCAATCCTCCAGGTTGAGTCACAATATCTTGTACTCTGTTCAGTCTTTTAAATGAGTGATATGAAAATCTAGACAGAGGTTTAAAATACAGATGTGCAAACTGATATGGATTGGGCCAAGAAGTGTAATAGCACCAAAAAGGCAATGTATTACAGAAAGTGCTAATACTTGAGTATAAAGAGGAGATGCCAATCTAAAATTAGTCTGAATTATAAAAGAATATCAAGCCTTTCTTAAGCTTTAAATAGATTATTTTTCTGTTTCTTATTCTTTCAGAACTGGAGACTGTACAACAGGCAGATTCCCAGCTTGACCTGCTATTATTTCCTTAGGAGCCTTTTATTTGAACGCAGCATCCTTCAACTATTCAGCAGAAGACCTTGAACTCTGCTTCTACTCATAGCAGAGGTTATCCTGAGAATACTTTTGATAACACTTCTTTTCTTCTAGGGATGCTTCTAGAATATATATGCTACTAGTTTCCTTGGAGATTGACATGCAGTCAGCACAATGGCTCTATAGCACCTGTAAATTGAACTTCAAAAGAAGACACTGTCCTTGTTAGTGGAAATGGTGTGCATGATGGTGAAAGAGGAGTGTTTTGCTTTCTACTTGCTTCCAGAGAATGATATGGCAGTTGTCCCATATAGAGACTGGAGGTCTAGGGACTGTGAAATTATGTCAGATGGTGAAGGCTGGTCAGACTATCAGCGTAGCAGAGTTCAAACTGCCTTGAGATTTTATCAAAATATAGAACAGGGCCACATTTAATTTGTAGACAATAGGGCCTTGTTTTGCAAATGGTTTTGTGGATGCAGTAGTTATAGAGATAATTGTATAAGTATTGTTAACTGTTTAGATAAAAGATATTTTAGTAATTCTGATCAGCTTGATCTTTCCTTTAGCAACTTCCTCCATGCTACCATAGATCTTGTAATCTTCACGTGTCCCTTTTATTTACCCTTCCTGCATGAAGAGATAGGGCTCATACACTGTGAGGAGATGAGTTTGGATCTGTTTTCTGCACCTCAAATACCTTATCTTTCTCCTCTGTCCTTTACAGTGTGGCTAAGGGATACATCCTGATGGGTTCCTATTCCTTTCCCTTATGTCGGTGTTTTAAAATATTATTAGTTTTGGCAGTTAGAAATTTGGTCAGCATTTACCTTCCCAGCTCTCACACAGCTTAGGTTAGCTACCGATTCAAAAATGGCTGAAAATAAATAATTGGAGCCTCAACTTGGGAACAGGTGATATACTACAAGTGAGTGAGAAAGGCTTCCCATTGGAACAGACACATTAGAATTCAGTCTAACAACACTTGGTCAAATAACAATATATATAATCCTTATTATTCCCATTTTAGAACCAGTGCTGTTCCTGCCAGTGTCAACATCCAAATTTCCTGTGGCTTCATTTTCAGGGACAAGTTCTCTAGAGTAAATCCACAGCTAAAAATTGCCAGCTGTAGATAAAAACAATTTAACAAACACATCAAGTCCTCTTCACAGTCTGAAAATTTTAGGACTATGATGCTCAAATGCTGTCTGAGGAGATCCTTTTGACTGCTTACCCCTTGCTTTTTAAGGGAGGTGGGCAAGGGAACTACCACAGTGAGAGTAAATGGTTATTCCAGCTTATCATAATATTTCCAAGTGAAAATAGAGTGATGAAGTCACCTACTGTGTGATTTTATAATCCATAGCTTCAGAATCTGGTATATTAACATCTACAGTGAGTGAAGATAAAGTTGTGCGAGATTTGATCAGATCTTCTGTGTAGCCATAGGGCAGACCTAATTCTTGTGTTGTTTCCTGCAGCCTTCCATTGTACTTTGATGCTCTTAGGACATGACCATCTTTTCTTCTCTGCTTTCATACCTCCATCAGCCACTCCTTAAAGCCTTCTAGGAGTTATGCAGAATGAAATAGTTTCATCCAATAAGAGGTCTGCATGATGAAGTTGCATACTTGCAAAGTGAGTTAATCTTCACGTTGCATTTCCTCCCACACATTGCAGTTTTCAAAATGCCTCAGTCTAGTTTGTTATCACCGAGTGGGTGCAGGTGTCAGATCTTCTGTTAGGAGGTCAGCTTTGTCTCAATTCCTAGCCTAGCAACTGTTTGGCCAGATTGCTTTGGTCTATAATACTATCCAAATAGCAGTGCCTCCTGTGAATTATGTGAAATACATTGTAACTTGTAATGTACTGCTAAAGACCATCCATGTCTCTCTTCTACATAGAGGACTACACAGTCAGTCTATCAATACATACTCTACAATATCTCTTCTAGCACGGACACCCAAACATAGATCATATGGCAGATGTACATCTGAGCAGATGCCTGGGAAGACTTTAATATTCTTTGGATGAAAGCAGCAAGGAGAAGATCAGGGACTCCAGAAAGCCTCAAATGTCTTATAACCCAAAAATGAGGCAATAGCAGAAGGTAGGATATAAGTCAGATGAATTGCTTCTCAGATTGATTTCAGCATGCTTAGCGGTAGCCATTCTAGCTTCAGGAAAACAACACACAAAGCACAGCTCAACTCCTACTGAATCACCAAGCTGTCCCTTCTCAATTACTCTCTGGATGTCATTCAGTCCTACATACTTATTTCCACTGTCATTTTATTTTTATCATTCGTTGCTACAACACTGGGTGAGCATGCACACACCGTTGCTAAGGTCTCTGCTATGTGACACTTATCAGGATACAGCATTCGACGAGAAAAAATTAAAGGTGCCCATCACAAAATATAATGTTCATAAGTCATTGGTGTAGGCTGAAAACATAGCCCCAAACAGAGCTTGTCTGTTAAATGGAAATAAGACATAAGTGATAGTTTGGAGAACCTATAATGAGTGTTGCACTGATGAAATGCAAAAAGCTCTCTAGGAATTAATTATCATTACATTGCCCCCTGTGTCCTGATTGTGTAGCTAGATGAATCTGCGCCATTTGTGAGCTTACATACACACTCTAAGTGTTTTTATTTCCTAGTCAGAATGACAACTTCTGTTAGTCCCCTCCTATTTTCAGTTGTTAGGTATGAAAATAATTAGCACATTATAGCATGCATGAAACTCTTTAAAGAACTTTAATTAAATGTTCAACATAAAAGGGTTTTGTCTTGCCTTGATGTACAGGCTAAACTCCCATTAGTATTAATAGAACTTACATGTGTTCAATGAAAAGAAAACGAGACCACAGTTTGTAAGGGGAAAACTTGAAAAAAATTAAGTTCCTTAATTATAAAAAAGATTTACATTAACAGATGTTACAGATATTCCATGTCAAAAAAAAAAAAATAAAAATCTGAAACTCACTGTTTATACTAAGTAAACAAATTATTTTAAATTAATTGCTTAGCTAATAGAAGCTTGTTTCTAACTTTTTAGTTCCCATGTATTCGTGTATTTTGTAGTACCCACAGATCTTATCTAGATGGAGTCTTTGTTATATTTGATGCTGTATGAATCTGTAATGGAATTACTGCCCCAAAGATATGGCAGTATTAATTTTATTTATAGCCCAAGCAATCCCTAAAGATGTCTAGAACATTGAGTTCTTCAGTAAGTAAAGTATTTGCTATTGATTCCTTATAAGCTTCAGTGCAACATTAAACAAACTACTTTTCCTTACAGACTTTTATTATATGAGTCAACCACTAACAAGGGGGAAGGGGATCCTATTGGGCTTGGACGGCGACAGGCTAGGCAATGATAAGAAATGTCTAGAAGGACTGGGGACTGGTATGGGCCCTCGACCCGTTGCCCAGCAGCGAGCCAGGGGTGCTGCAGCAACGTTGGAACCTGGCGGAGGTGAGCTGGTGGCTCCTGAAACAGTAGGAGCCAACAAGGAAAAGCCCAAGAAGCACCTCAAGGGAAATGAGGGGTGTTCCGCTACGAAGGGGATGAGGCCAGCGACGCAGATGAAATGCCTCTATAC
>JMFS01024079.1:0-12653 GCA_000699545.1 Podiceps cristatus | reverse complement strand
ACCACTCAGCTTGGTATCATCTGCAAACTTAGACTGTCGTGAGACATGTTAGTTTTACCCTACTGATGATGTGTTGTTGCAATAGTAATCCTGCTCAGTACGAGAGGAACCGCAGGTTCAGACCCCTGGTGCGTGCGCTTGGCTGAGTAGCCACTGGTGCGAGGCTACCATCTGCGGGCTTATGACTGAACCCTTAGAGGAGTTCTGTACCTAAGGTAATATGTCTTTGTGTCTATAGACAGGCTCAGGTTCCTTCATCAATTAATTCATGAAGGTTAGGTTCTGAGATGTATTTCTGGAAACTAGATTTGCAGGGAGGCCTCATAGAACTATGCTCATGAATCTGAATTATGAATCTGAACGTTGCTTACGTACGAGGAGATAAGAAAAAAGTGTGCATCACCCATATAACTTGGAAATATTTGCTGATCTGCTGTGTTGATATTCTCAGGGATGATGAACAAACTTTTTTCTTTTTATTTTTTTTTTTTAATGTTAGGGGAGAATGTCTTTTGAGAAATTGTCTTAGGACATCTTATGTTAGACCAATAAACACTTTTGTAATTGTGGATTCAGCATTTTGTAGGCTTTCTGTCTGCTAGGAGCTCTAGGTCTGCCTATCAACAGAAACTGAGGCATCTCTGAGTACAGAAGGAGACAGGCGATTTTCATGTTATAGACCTAAAGCAATTGTTTAGGCACCAAAGAGGAATACTGTAGGCATGTACAGCAAACTCCAAAAAAAAAAAAAAAAGCCTTTCAGATTCCCTTTCAGTTCAGTGCCATCCATGGAGACAACACCTTCCATCTGTGAGATGACTGTTACACTAGTATGGAAACAGCTAGACTTCTCATCGCTTAGGCAAAGTGGCAGATTCCCTTTAGAGTGCTATGATTCAGCTGTAGGAAATTTCTTTTGGGAAGAAAAAAGGCAAATTTATGCAGGAATCCATTTGGAAAAATCCCAGCCTAAAGACTAAGCGGACACAAGGAAGTACTTTCTTGAAAACACATGGTTGCACCCCACTGCCTTCAGATAAAATGTGACAATGCTTCAGAATCAGCCTTAGGAAAAAGGAAGATTGCTCATTTTTAGTGCTCACCGCAAAAGATGAGTGTTGAGAGAATTTACCTGCAATTTCCAGTAGTGTGTGGTTTGTTTGGGATTTTTTTTTTTAATCCTTACGAATCTTGACTTCTGAATTTGATCAGAATTATTCAGACAAAGGAAAATAGTAAAAAATGTGAAGCGAGTTCTTCACCTAGCAAACAACTGAAGGGGTTTCTACTGTTGTAAAGCTTAACCTGTTTGGTAATACCGACAGAACTGTGATTTGGGTCCCTACAATTAGTTCAATGCCTTCCCCCTCCCCCCGCTTCCAGGAATTAGGATTTTGCACTGGGATCTAAAGTCTGAATCCATTCTAAGACTCCCTGATTCAGGAGAGTGAAGAATGTGCTCGTACACGTGGTGATTTTTGAAGCAAACCTTCGCAGGGCAGAAGATCACTAGGCAGGCTCGTGGTCTTGCCTTTAATAATCCACTGCAAGCATTACTGTTTTGTTGGAAATGCATTTGTGCATTTCCATCTTCGGGAAACAGAGTTTATTCTAATAGGTTAGAAATTTGTGGATGCAAATGGGTTTCAGAGGAAGAAAGTAAGCGCTCAGCTTAGGTAACTAGTTTATGCCCTACGTTCTATTTAAAGAACGTGAGCTAGCTCATACACAGGCCTGAAGTCCCATTGGTCTAGACAGGACTTTCTGGCTCCTCACGCGGGTCCTTCTCTAATAAAGCTCCTGACGCTGGCGAAGGAGGCCTGTCCGTGAGGGCGGCGTGTTGAACTGGCACACAGCTGATGCGTCCGTGTGTGTGATGTCCGGCTCAGGCTTGTCATCTTTGTAAATTCTTGTATTTTACTGTGCCATTTCCCTTTGGGCAAAGTACAGATAATTGCTTTCCTCATCATTAATATGGCACTCCTGTGGGCTACCACCTCTTTGGCTTTTGGGATTTTTTTTTTTTGTTGTTGGGCGGGGGAATACTTTCTTGGTGTTATAAATGAAGGCCTTTTTCAGGATTCTGACATACCTGCTCCCTAACTTAGGCCTATAGTTCATTCATCTTTCTTGCAGCCCAAAAATAATTTCAATGACCTTGGTTTGTGTGACACTTCTTTCCTCCTCAATTTGGGAGTGTTAATAGCTTAAAGGAAGCCAAAAATACCTGCTACTCAAGCCAAGGTCTCTCTCAACTTTGTTTTTTCCTTACTATCCTCTATATAAAAGCTTTCTGCTATGTCTGCCTCAACCATCGCATCACTCTTCAGTGTTTATCCCCAGCTTTTCTGTTCTTGGCTTCCAAGCCTTCCTTCTTCAAAGCTTATTTAAGTATCTCATCTCCCTGCTGCTCTGCTCTTCCAACATTTACCAGCTTGATGCATTTTCCTCATTCTACCGTGTCCTGTATGTGTGTGTATATATATATAAGGAAATCCTCCTTCCCTTCCCTACAAATCCACACAGAAAAAAAAAAGTAGTCATTATGCAGATGTGCAAATATGTTTCACTAACGTCCCACATAAGTGCTTCAATTTGCCCAGGCTGGGCAAGTCCAGGTAAGTTCAAAATCTCCCCAGTTAAGAGACAAAACTCAGATTTTTTTGAATCACTTTTAAGTTGAAGGGTTTTAAGTACTTCAACAATATCTTAAATTGTATCTGGTCACAACTGACAATGTAGATTTATAGAAACAAAAAAGCAAGAGGGAGAAAATCCAGGTGAGAAGATTAAGGTGATGCAATTTCAGTTGTCAAGTACTGTTTTTTTTATTAGGTTGTATACAACTTTGGTGTCTTGGGACTTGCTAAGCAAAATTCATTTCAGTTAACCCTTGGGTATCACAGGCAAAGTCACTGAAAACAGGGAAGTCAATATTTGAAGATCATAAAACAGTAACTTCAAAATAAATGAAATGTAGATGGCTTTATTGGATTTAATTACACATGAAATTGAATACCTTGAAAAGAAAGTACAATAAAAACATGAACATATTTATTAAGGCAATGTTTTATGAAATTCAGATAGGGATAATATAAATATGAAAAACAGAGCCTAGACAATGAAATACTATTGCACTCGAAGAGCTTGGAGTTAACATTCACCAATTGCTTCAGTAAGTTTTTAAATGACAGCACAAAAGCACAATTTAAGATCTCATGTTCTGCTTCATGAGTGTGAAAGAATTTACTGTCCCACTTGTATGAGTTAGGGCCCTGTCTGCCACAGCTCTGTGTGCACCAGAGAATAAAAAGGGGTAGAAGGTAGGTAGAGATGATTAAAGGTTGAAAAGATGACTCTGCTTGACAATGTAGTATTAAAAGAATTAATATATCCATATTTCAGTTCTAGTATTTTAATGCAAGTCTTCCATCTAGAAAAAGCATGTTCCTTCAGTTACAGTTTTGAACTACCCATTCTGAAAATAAATTCATATTCTAGTATCTCCAGCTATAATCTCAGTATATTTATGTATTTAAAAGTCAGTTCAGTTTCCAGAAAGCCCATCAGTCTCATCCAATCTAACCCTCCTAAATAAATGTACTTAAGTTTGCAAAATCATAGGAAAAGTTTCATTGAATTATTTGACTTGTAAGTCAAATGATACTTAACTGCGCCTTGTGTCGTACAAAAAAACACGTATCATGTTTACTACTACTGCTGCTAAAGGAAACCTGCACAGGACTGAAGCTTTGCCTTTTCTTCATTACTGAAAACACAAATCCGGTTAAGTCTTTTTAGACAAGCTTTCATTTTTCAATTAACATGTTTTATTTCAAATTCATTCAGAGCTGAAACAAGAGTTACATTTGCAGCTGAGGAAAGCAAAGATGAAACTTTGTTCTTTCTTTTGTGCTCAGCCATACAATTTATTTTTCTCCTGGCAACAGATTTTAAATCTCTTTGCCTTTTTTTTTTTTTTCATGGGAACTGTTTAGTAAGTGCTGACATTAGAGCTGACAACGCTTTGTGTGGTTTTTTTCCTTTTGCCCGGTTTCTGTGTCTGTGTGTGCAGGCATGCATTCATTAACGTAATTCCTCAACATTCAACAAGAGTGCATCATAAACCAGAGGAAAAAAGCCTCATAAATATTTAGATCCTCCGTCTACCTTCCAAAACTAAAGTGAAAAAGAGTATTTAGTGAGGACTTGGTTTGAGTTAATCTGCATATGAACTGAAAGGGGTACAAAAGGATGAAAAGGTGGTGGAAGCAGCATACAAACCCCACAGTCTCCAGGGGGCCATTCATCTTGTTCTTGTCAATACAATCTGAGTCTCACTGCCTGGCTGTTTTCTGCGCATGGCCAACAGGCGAGCTGTGCACGGACAATGTTGCAAAGGATGTGCTGCTTTCTTCCTACTTTGGTTCTATCGTGTAATTTTTGGAGAGGAGAAGCAAAATACTTCACATTTTGGAAGCTGGAGAAATTTCTCTAAATGCTTCTCTACTTGTCTGTGGTCCACACACTGACCTACAAGCTTAAAACATTTACATAAAAGGACAAGTAGGTTATATGAAAAGCAATTTTCAGTAATTTGACAATTAATGAGAGGTAATAAGATCACTATGTAGCTTAAAGCATATTATTATCTGATGTACAGCTCCAAACCCATACAATTTGGAGCTAGTGTTCTCTATATTTTTATATAAAACTCCACTATTTCTAACAAGAAGTCCAAAATCACAGATGCAAAAAAATAGACCACCAATAAAATTTGGTATTTAATGTATTTTCATAATTGAACAAAAAGTCACAGAATTGTTTAGGTTGGAAGAGACTTCTTGAGATCCTCTAGACCAACCCCACACATAGGATTCTGCAATTTTGGGGGGTACTTTTATCTTTAGAAATGAAGGAATGTGTAATACATTCAATAATTATTTTGTTTTTATTTCATGGTCTGAGATCAAATTAATTTTGAAGGATTACATCACACGTAGATCTATGACTGCTGTGCATAGGTACCCTTTTCAGCCAAAAGGGCACAAAGGCCACTAAACAGTAAAGCTGGTAATTAGACACAAATGATGATGACACACATAACAGAATTCTTGATGATAAGCAGCCAAAAGACAGCAGGTGTGTTTGGTTGTTGTGAGGACAAAGTTACATTATTTCATTCTCACTCAATTCATCAAGCTCCACATCAATTATATGAAGATATAACAGGAGAATTACACTATATCTATACTATTACACACCACTGATACGTGCAAAATGGTCATTTTAGTCACATAATATATTTGTAATATTCACCCTACTAATATCACCTATCCTGCTAATCTGCTATTTCGTACTTGTGGTAACAGAAAAGTCCAGGTATATTTTTTTCAAATGAATCTCAGTATTTCAGCCCCCTTCTTAAATGAACTCAGCTAGTTTTTGTTGGTTGGTCGTTTTTTGTTTTTTTCTTACCAGACCTGCCCCAAACCCGATTACTGCAGCAGAATAGTGAACATCAATGCACCATCAGGTACGAGCCTGAGCACGCAGGCTGAGCCAACGCTGCCGACTCCCCTGCTAATCACCTGTTGTCAGCCTCACACAGAAGACTCCACCTAGTCTGACAAACTTCTAATGAAGTACCAAGATGTATCCGTAGCCAGAGGGATAATTGATTTCACTAGTAACCTGTAAGACAGGTGCATACAAACTTCAAAATGGGACAAAAGATCAATTATGCCTCTAGTAATAAAATCGGATGGATACTATAAATAGACTACCTGGAAGGAAAACCAAGGCAAGGCTGTATATACTTCAGTTGACTTGCTAAAGGGAAGACCTTCTTCTGGCATGAAAGCTGGCCACCTGGTTGACTATGTAATGACTTTTTAAAAGCAAGTAGTAAAATTCTAAAGATGGGGAAATACTTGAAGTCCAGCAGTGCCTCCTCTCCACGTCTAACAGAGAAGTGGTTTGCCAGCTTCCCAAATAACAGGGACTTTCCAGACCTTTCTAGGACGGGAAGAAGGAAGGCTGCCTAATTTGGATTACTTAATACCTGTTTTCATGCTGACCTTCTTTAATCTAAACAAAAATCACAAAAATTCAAGGTAACTTTTCTCTTGCCTTGCCTCAAGTAGTGTTTTCTTTATAGGTCCTGCCACAGTCTGTTGGGTTTTGAGCATATTGTCATACCAGACTAAATATTAGTTGGTTAATACAGAACTGTATTGTTATGCAAACTGGATAGCAGAGTGTACTCTCTGGGAAACCTATTTTTGCATTTCTCTGCTCCTTAGGCTGACATGGGAACAGTTCTTCAGTCCTATCAGAATTTGGGGTGTGAGGGGATATGCATGTGCTAAAAACAGAGACAACTGTCACACTTGTTCTGCAAAAACAAAAACCTGTAATCAATATAAGTGTAATAACCTTCTTTCTTAGTTTGACAAGTTATGTAAATACCTAAAAGGTGAAGAAAAAGTGCCCATGAAACTTTTAAATACATCATTTTTAACAAATACCATAAGAGATAATATTAACATTTCAGTGATCAACTTTATTTATGAATGATACAATAAATTCCATAATATAAAGCCACCTATTAGAGAAAGTGGCCTTAGAAACTTCTACAAGTTGTAAGAAAAGTTGTAATATGTACATGGAAACCTCATATTCTAGAACAGGAATATCTAGACTTATGTGAACTCAATCTGTACAAAAGCCATTTGAATATACAGGCAACATGTTATGTTTCCCTTCCTTATATTTCAGTCACAATTGGAGACCAAGTATAAAACATTTCAAACTAAGAACAATAATTAAAAAAAAAAAAAAAAGAGAGAGAGAGATTGAGAATTTGAGAGATGGCCAGCAGGGTAAAGTATAATTTCCAGACACTTCAAATGTAGCTGCTGTGATTTTTTTTTTTTTTTTTTTTTTAATCAGACCACTGTATCTATATTTGGGTGATTACTCCATTTTGCCTCTACACCATAGTGAACTTCTCGGCCTACTCCCTTACCCCTCTACTCTGTGGTCCATCCAACACAATGACTTTATCAATGTAAAATACTAACACACTTCTGAAAGCCAAAGCTAGGATATGACTGCATTACCTTCAACAGAGTAATTTAGTTCTTGTCAAAATCCTCAACCCAAACTGTTGTTCAGACTATTCTGAGAACAAAAGTGGTTAACCAAAAAATGTTTCTGCATGCTTACAGTGAGATTCAGCTCAACAGTTCGCAGTGGCCACTCCCAGCTTCCATGAGGTGTAAGACACCTCTGCACAGAGCGGGCAGATGCGATACAGGAACTATGAGAGGAAAGTGACCTTCTGGAGATTCAAGTAGAATACCATAAGGCAAGTGAATCCCACCCCTTAGTGTGTTTATAAACTTGTAACAATGAATTGCTGTACTCAAGCAATGAACTCATTTTAAACAATAATCAGATACAGTATTAGCCAAACAAGATCATATGATCTTGTATGAAGTGACTGTAGCTCAGAATGAGTCAGAACTCCTAGATTTGCTAACAACCCAGAAATGTTCACCTTTTGCCTTTGAGCCCAAGAATCTTGTTTTACTGATTGTTATGGCTTGTCCTTTGAGCTCCAGTGATGGCCAAATAGGGACTTATGATGCACCAGCCTACAAATGCCAACAAAGATGGCATGAGATCTGGGATGCTTTTTTTTTTCTAGGAGGAAATCCTGCATCTACCCAAGTGCTTAAGCAATGATTCTCTGTACTTTTATAAGGGCTTTCATCCAAGCAACTTGAAGTACTTTAGTACAAAGCGTTTCATAGCTTCTGAAGAGTAGAAAACTCTGAAACAGGCTCTGGGCCCTATCATAACTACAACTTATATGGCTACCATATTCCAGGAAATACTTCTCACTCAACAGGAAGACTGGGTAGGAGGAGCAAATGAGAGACATTAAGTCAGTCATCCACAAAAAAAGCAAAGTTTAGGCTTCCTAAAGTGAAAAAGTACCATAAAAATATTAAGGGACTGAACACTGCTGTTTCCTTTTAGAGAAAACGCATAAATATCTATGAACAGATACAGTAGAGAGTAAGCTTCTGAGCGTACTATAGCACAGAAACACAATGGTCTTTGTGTGGGTAATCAACAGCTATGGTAGCACTGCTCGGTCCTTTGCTTTGGATGACACTATTGAGCAATTCTGTCTCATCTCCAGAAGCTTTTAAGATTCATATTGCTTGGTCCCTGTTCTTTCCTCACAGCTTTGTAACTCCAGATACTTCTCTTCACTATTAAATACATATTTCCGATGTTAAAAGTTAATGTATAGTAGTAATTGAGAAGAATGGTTAATTTAAATCTATTTACAAAGTTACAGCTGAAAGCATTTCATTTATATTCAACAGTAACAAATACACTATCATATTTTACCAAAGGATGGTGCACCTGAAAACAGAATTTATTAGTTTCTTTAGCTGTCAGCTCTTTGCCACTGTGGTTGCAGTGGCAATCAATCTGCAAATTTTCCTGACATGAATGTTGTCTCTCTCTCTTTTTTTTAATCCTATAGTGAAGGTGAAAATACGTCTCATTATGGTGAAAAGTAAAATTACTTTTGATTATGTATCTTACACAGAAATATGTCTTTCAACATTGTGTTTTTAGTTACACGTAGCTAATAAAGAAAGCTGCTGAGGGCACTGCTGTATTTGAGATGACTGCATCAATTAAAATGCAGAATGTTATCCTGGATAGTTTTAAGGTTAGATATCTCGTGCAAATCGGACAGAAAGTAAAAAACAAAACAGGTATGTCTGAAATAATGGCTAAGTTCTCTTAATGTTCTTAATTTCCAAGTATCTTAATATTGTAGCCTTTTAAACTAGAATGTGTGTTAGCAGGACTCCAATAACAGATATATTTAGCAATGGTCAATTCAGTGCTTCCACAGAGTTAGGCAGCACTTACAGTAATACACACCCACCGCCACCCACTTCTGCAACGCGTGGCACAGGCTGGGTCACACAGTGGTTCTGTACATAAGCTCTCCACAAGGGAGAACCACAGGAACAGCGAGAATGCAGCTCTGCCTACTCTTACATAAAGAGGATAAATCACAGAGATCTTCTGGCTCCTTTTTTCCAACCTGAGGAATGGCCAGTACTAACAGGAGTGATACTGTGGGTTACTACACCCTTCTTCACACTTGTTGTACCACTTGAAGTATGTTAAATATAGAAGATAATACAAATCTGAATTGTTACAGACTACGGTGTGCTTAAAACCTGCATCTACCACTTCTTCAGCAGTGACTTAGCATCAGTAGTTGACAATTTAGGCACTATCTCTTCCAAGATTACACACAGCACTCTGAAATGTGTTGTTAGCTATATATGTTATTAATTATATTTAATGGATGAAGCCCATCCTGGGATTTAAACAGAAGACACTACATATTTTCAGCACTCTGCTGTGTCAGGAAAACATTCAAGCTGGAATAAAGCACCCAATACAGACAGGATAAACCCGGCATAGAGTGGACAGGTAAACATTAGCATTAATAGTTAAAGAACTATTGTTATAGTCATTGCAACAAAAGTGCTTTTTTCCTTTTTTTTAAACTCTTCCCTTTTTAGACTATGAACACGATGACTTCTGCTTATTACTTTGAATGATGCACTACTATGGCTTCTGTTTGAAAAGTTACCTGTCAGTTTGGCTTAAAGTTAAACGATGTATGTTTTTGTTGTCAGACACATTACAGATTTTCAATATAATTGGTTCTTGAGATTTTTTAGATCTGGCTCTAGACCTTATTCTCTTCACATGTTAATCACTTGCCAGAGATGAATGAATTTCAGATGTCCATCTGGTAGTGGCCAGGTCTGACTGCTGTATTACAGTTACAGCAGCTACAATCTTGTACACCATGAATGATTCAGTACTGAATTGCAAACAGTATTTTTTTCTCAAGTGACTGTAATGGCTAAATGAAGAATTGCTCCTTTCCCTAAAGAAAAGTAGTACAGAACATTTGGTACCTTCCTGTTATAGACAATGTTGCAGAAGGCTGATGACATCCAACTGTATATGCCAATGATTTGGTCAACAGAGATGCTGGAAGTAATAGCCAATACTTTAACTAGAAGAGTATGTTTCCCAGTAGTCACGAGCCTTCAGCCCTCCTATTTCCCAAGGTGCTATCAGCTACGAACATTATAGCAGTAATTGAATTTGCCTTTTATGATCATTGCAGGCCTTTACTGTAATATACAGAGGCTGCTACTGGCATTATCATAATTTTTCTTACTTCAAGATTAGATTAATGCAATAAAACTTCACCTTAAAAGACAAGCTGTTGGAGAATACTACAGGTTACACGATACAAGAAGGGCTACCTAGATGAAAACACAAGAGTTAAAGTCTTCTGCTTGTGTCCAGAGAGAAGTTGGGTGGTTACCTAATGAACCTTACATGACCACAGGACCTGGTTACCTTGAAACAAGCCAATCAAAACAACACCCACCCCTCCACCCGGTCATCAATACTGCACAACCTCTCCCGCGGGACCTGTTTACCCAGCACTGTGTGTCTCCCCAACCCTCCCCATTTCTTCCCCCATGGGAAAGCTGCAAAGTTCAATACAGTGTGAGAGTATTTCTAGCGCCTAGATCGGGCTGTAGACACACCAGTCTCGATGGGAGATATACCTTACTACAGCTCTTTAACCAGAATCAACTCATCTCCCAGGCACTCTTAACACACCCTTTCCTGGGATGTAGAAGTGTGGAAAGGTAAAGGCAGAGAGAAGAACATAAGGAATGCAAAGAGGGACTTTTAGGCAGCGTTTTTGGTTTTAATGTATACTTGATGAAGAAAGGTATCAGGCTGATTTGCTTATTTAAAACTAATGGTGAATTATCTACATTTTGGTAAAGCATTCAGCTTTTCGAAGGGCATTTTCCCAATTATTTTAACTCAGAGTCTTGAAGTATTTATGTAAAAATCAAGGATGAAATTTTTTTTAAAGTAATTTATGCTTAATTACGTGGGCAGCTTCAGCACATAGCTTTGCCTTAATTTCTGTACTATGCAGACTGAGAAAATAATTCAGATTAACACAGAACAAACTAGAGCTTGAATTTTCCATTACACTGCATGACTGATTCCTCAGTAACTGCTAGCAAGCACCATCTTATTCTCCATTAAATAACTGCAAAATAGCACAGGATAAGCTATACTGTTCCTATTAGTAGGTAAAACAACTGACAGTTATTGCACAACAACTTGTGCTGGTATTTCTTACCTTAATATTGTGTGCTTGTTCTGTCTGCTCATATTCAAGCACTTGGAAGCACTTTAAGTGCAGGAAGCAATAATGAAGTGGTATGGAAACAGCTGCACCAAATCTGCTGGAAAAAAAGTCTCCATATGCTATTTTTACTGTGAGAATCAGCAGTCCAGAACAATTATTCTAACATTATCTAAATTCATCTAATTTTAAGATGAAAGCCTGCTGTCTGACAGCTGCCCTTAATCAAACTGAAGGATTCAATACCAAGTTGTCTCAGGGTTAAAAAGAACCTTCACTCACTGGTTAAAAATTAGCAAACAAAGAGCTACAAAAATGCATCACTTTTCAGACTGATCTGTAATAAATAAAAGGATGGTAATTTTGTTAGGCATATAACGTTGTGTTTTAGCTTGTGACAATTTCAAAGCAAGGCTGGAAAAGAGCAAACACAATCTTGTTACTAAATAGAAACTGTATTGTTTCATCATCCATAGCCATACAGCAGCGTGCTTTGGGCATGCTATTGATGGGCTAAGAATCTATATTTGAAAAAATGGTTTGTTTGCGACTCTTTCTTTGACAATAGGAATAATATGATTTTGCTGAATACACGTTTTTAAATGATGGAAGCAATAAATCTGACCTATCTTACATAAACCATTAGTTTCTAGTTAATGTAAACAAATCCTGAAATGAAACAAAAATCTGATATCCAAATAATGAGTTCTACATGTTTAAAGGCAAAAAATCCCGATAAACACTAGAAGAAATGCAATAATCCAAGGCATTTTTACTATTATGAGAACTACACTTGCTCTCCATTTTTGTCAATATACGTATTTTAGGAAAAGCAGAATAACACTGCTTGACAATATCCAGTAAAATTGCACACCTGTCAAGATGACAACGTGCTTGTCCCTCTTATTAGTTTTGGCATCATTGTTCAACTGCGATTAACCTAATATTTAAAGTTTCTTCAAATACCGTGCAGTACGTATGAAAATACGTTTGAATTTTTACAGAACTTAAATCAATATCTAGACTTTATACCTAGTCCTATTAAAAAAAAAAAATGACTGTTTTCAGCGAACTAAACGAAGCACAAAGCCATTTTTATCTAGCTTTACAACATAAGCTCTACCAAGCCACTTAAAATCGCATCAAACCTTTCTGACGACCTCCTAAATAATAAACAAAAAAAAAAAAAAAAATCAAAGAACACCAAGTAGCAGCGTGGGGAAGAAGGAATACGTACAAGCAACCGCGTCGCGCTGCTTTGCCTCTGCGGCTACAGAGAATGGAGCACGTTAATTTTGGTTCTGGCTGCCGGATACTGCTGCTCCCATCGCGACTCCCATCC
>JMFS01024076.1:0-12002 GCA_000699545.1 Podiceps cristatus | reverse complement strand
GCAGGCCGCTGGCGTGCTTTGGGCCGCGTTGCTGCCGCTGCCTCCTTCGAGCAGCTCCTCAGGCCGAGCACATGCACCTCTGAGCAGTAGAGCGATGCCTAATTTTTGCTTTTCAGAGGAATTAGAAATATCCCCCGGCTGCGTAAGGTAAAAAATCCCCTTCTGGCAGTTCAGCGAGTGTAATTTCCAGAACTGAAGGGGTGGATGGCAGGCGCTTCTCTGAGCAGGTGATAGTCACGCTTGTATCGTGGTTTTGGTCGCCAAACGTGGCAGCGTGCGAACAACCGCTTGGTCGGGATGCTGGTGTTGATTGTTCCGGCTGACACGCGCTGCTCGTGCAGGCTTTCCAGGGACCTGCACATGTCTTGTGGGACTAAGCTGGACCTAATTAGTATGTGCCACTCCACTGGCAAGCCCTGGTGGTTCCTTTATGTCTTGGATCAAGTCTTCAAAGTAATGACAGATGGGGCATCCGAAGAGACTTGGCTTTGCTGATAAATCATTTTCATTGGCAAATGCATGTCCTAAGTCTAAAGATAAATTACCTTTTTTACCTTTGGGGAATTTGGCAAGTGATGCATGGTGACCCTGACAATGCCCTTCTTGGATTGCAGGCACTGATCCTAAACGGTGGGTTCTGGCAGGGATAAGACCCCAGGGGTCTTGGCAGCCTCTGCAGTAACGATCTCCAGCCCCGACCATCGTGCAAGTGCTGACCTTAGTTCAGTAAAAGCTGGCAGTCAGTCCCCCGGGGTGCAGCGACTGCACTAGGGTTAAGGCTGTACCCTGCTGGGGTGCTCCTCTCCCCAGCGACGCCTGTTCGTTAGGAGCAGCACGAGAGCCCTGCTATCAGTCATTTTTCATACCGGAACTTGGTGTTCGGTAAAACGGTCGTGCCTCTTTAACCTTGATCTTGGCTGATGCCTCTGCTCTTCTCCCCAGGCAATGATAAAGCCAGCAATTAGGTTGCCTGGTAGGCTGGTCTTTGGCTCGCTTTCCCCAAGGAAGCATTGATGCCGCCTGCTGCTGGCTCGGCAGTGGAGTCCTCTGCATCGCACCTTTTCATTGTTCTAGGCAGCAAGCGAAGTCGAGATGAGTTTGTTACTGGCGTTGGGAATCTGCAGCCTGGACTCTGCCACACCATTACCTTGCAAGCAGAAAGATGTCACGTGAACGCTGGAGCTACAGAAGTAATTATTTCTTACAGTACTTTAAAATGTTGAGGAAAGCCTCCTGAAGTTTAGATCTAGAGTTATGAAGCTGTTTCGTGGCTTGTAAATTCTCTTACAGATGGAGCAAGGAAGAGTATGATTGCACGTAGGGTTAGGAGGTTGAAATTCTAAGAAAAGGTACTAGGACAGCTGTAAAACCTCTAAGCCTCACACTCCAGAACAAAGCAGGTGCTGTCCAACAATCCTGAAGGCATCAGAGGGGAAAGGTTTGTAACAGCATCAGAGATTCCTGTTTCTAACCAGGGAGACAAATGATGTCTGCTTTGAAGAATTAACGGATGCTAGTTGGAAGTGACAGTAGGGTGAAGAGTGGTGTGTGCAGGTGGCTGTCCCTGCTGGCATTTAACCGTGCCTCTGTTGGAGTATCTTCCCAAGGGAAATGCCACTGTGGCGGTCAACTTTACCTCTAGAAAGATACTTAGTACCTGGGGTGTCAGTGTAACAACAGGGAGGAACCTGCATTTTTGTGCATTCCTGGCCATACTGAATCTGTTCTGTGCTTCACAGTTAAAAACAAGGTTCTGCTTTGATCTATGTAAGTGCATCCCTCAAGACAAAGTTACCAAATCCCCTTGTGCTTGATACCTGGAAAAAATGACACCAGTCTTACCACAGAGGGGAAGCTGTTTGCTGGCATAATGATGATGACTCTTTGCCGTTTACCCAACTGAATTTTGTGATGAGCAACGTTATATCATCTGATGTGCCAGCTAATTAGGAGGATTTTTCCAGTTTTGTTTGCTACCATCATTTCTGATTTTATTTTTTCTTTTAAAGGTGTTATGACATCAGATGACCACCTCCGCTGTCTTCGAGCCATTTGTATGCACAAGGCCAAAGCCAGCAGCAGACTCCGTCTCCTCGAAGTCTAGGTGTTGGAGAAGGTAAGTCGCTTTCTTCCTGTGATACCCACAGTACTCAGACTCGAGTAGGCGGTACTGCTGGCTACCCCGGTGAGGGCCTGTGCTGGCCATGCTTGCTGCTGGCTGGAGCTGTGGCCCGTTAGTGAAGGCCACTTCTAGGCTACTGATGGCCTTTGCTGTCCTTTGCTTGTGGTATTGCTACTAGTCTTCTGATTTTTGCTTAAAACATCATGGGAGAAGCTGGGGAGAGGTAAGGATAAAAAGTTGTGCTGCTGCAGAAATCTTTTTTTCCTAGGGATATCCATTCCTTAATATGGCTTGTCAAAAATAGTGATTTATAAAGGATTTCTATTTAAGGCTATTATTGAAGTAATTTTGCTGGCATAATGATGAAATCTTTGCCGTTTACCCATCTGACTGGTTTTTGATGTGTATCTTTGAATCTGAAATGCCAGCAAATAACTTTGTGTAAGATTAAGCATACAGAAAACTAACTTTTTTTTTTTTTTAGGTTGAAAACAGCAGCCTGAAACGTGGAGTTCTAGTGCACTTGGAAATGCTTTCATGGCCCCTCCGAAATACTGCTTGATTCAACAGTAAGGCAGAGGAGTAGCTGTTTAGTGAAAAATGTGTGAATAATCCTCTAATGAAGTTCAGGCGAGAGCATCTCTTTAGAAAGGGAAGTGGCCTTTTGAACATACTTAGAACATAGTATGAAAACTGAAGTGTACCAAATAAACTGAACAAAATTGAATAAATCAAAGGGTAAAAGATGTAGGAAAACTTGTGTTACTGTGTCTAAATGAGAGTGTTTACAACGTTAGTGGCAGCAGCTTTTCTGCTTCTCTCCAGTGCAATGTACGTGTGAATAAAATCTTGGATTTCTGTTTTCAGTGAGTGTAGTTTTTTGTTGAGGCTATGTGAGCCTCACGTAGCACCACAATCCTGCTGGATGACATCCTGGGCAGGAGTCACACCAAGTCTTTGGTATTCACCTTGTCCAGATTTCACAAGTCTCTACAATTCTGCTGCCTGCCCACCCCCTCTGCCCCCGCTTTTTTTTTTTTTTTATTTTAACATGGACTTATTGGATGTAAAACTTGCTCAGTGTTATGTCTACTGCTATATCCTTAATCCTTACTAGGAAGATAAAGTACAGGAAAGTCCACGGGTGGAGAAGCATACTGTAGCTCAGACACCTCATCTTCTACCACACCGCTCTTTTAGACTTGTTTTTGCAGCGAGGTAGAGTTGAACTCACTGAGCTGCCTACATACCAGGTTGTCCAGTAACATTTTTTTTTTTTTTTCCACTTTCCTGTAAGGTTCTGCTGTCCCCCTGCAGTCTATATACAGTAATGTGGAAATACTGCGGGGTTTTTTTCAGACTGCCGGAGCACACCAACATCCTGGTCTAATCATACGTTGTTGTGATATAAAACTAAGACAGAACAGCAAGTAGGATGGTGATACTTTTATACCATTTACAACATGAATAATAATTTAGAAAAGTTGGCTTACACTAGAAAAAGCATTTTAACGTACTTAGAATTATTTAGCCCTCATTGGGCAATACATTTGAAAAGAAGCAACAAGAAAAACTGCAAAGTTCATGTAGCTGAAATGAAACATTACAAGTCTAAACTGCTGGTTTAATTGTTAGTTGGACTCTTGTTAAAAACCCTGCTTTGCTCCTGTCACTTAACTGTGGCTGAACAGTGGTAGCCAGGAAGAGAAGTTCAGGTGGTGGCTTTGTTCTGAAGCCGCAGCCTCCCAGGATGAAGATCACTCCTGCTTTCAAACAACAGTCGTGAAACTTGTCACTGAAACGTGTCTGCTATGCTTTATTCCTTAGCAAAGTGGCACTGAACTGTCCTTCTTACAAAAATACTAAAAACTTTCAGTTGTATATTTCTAACTGCAGTCTCTCAAAAAAACTAAAGTAGAAGCTTCAGGCTTTACTTACAGAGTGGAGTTTTCACTCTTCGTTAGTGTTGAAGTGAATTCCCGGGCCATATGCACCAATAAACTTCAGCAGTTGATGGTGACACTGCATTAGGTAACTATCTCTCTGTTGCAGGGAGTTTTCATCACTGAGGTCAAACGGAAATACAGGATTTGGTGCTACGCATAACGCAGACTTGCCTACGCAAAGAAAAAAAACAGACTTATGCTAAAAGACTTGATAAACTCTTGCCAGGACTTTGAAGGGAAAAAAGACAAACACCAATGTGTCACAGATTACTTAGTAATACAATTGTGTATGTTACTATTTATAAGTGTTAACTTTGGCAGTGAGACAGGAATTATGATTGTATCTGAACACATGTGACTGTGATACTAAACAAAAAACCCCTCCACCCTTATCTTCTCTTTCCTCAGGAAGGGAAATCTGTCTTTAGTTTAACTGCACCGATGTTAGAGAAGCAATGCCTCGTACTACAAACCAGCATAAAGGATGGAGGTTTGGCACTGGCCTGTGGCCTTACTACACACAGCACTGTGATGCTTTGCAGGAAAGTCAACTGAAAGACTGTGGACATTCTGGACTTTGATTTGATTTGCAGCTGTTACTGCAATCAACGGATACAAACGTTTTTCAAACTGCCAAAATACAAAAACAATGTACCCAAGACTAAAGACTGAGTTACATTATTTACCATGTTTTAGGGTAAGAGATGATTCAAGTAACAAGATGGCAATCAATGCATCCTCCTCAAGTACTTTCTTTCTTAAACTTAGTTTAGTATGAGCCTTAGACAGTGAAATCCTGAGAGAGGAATATAAGAAATATTCCAACATGAATGTAATACGTATTGCCCTGTTTGAAGCAGTTCTGTAAATCCAAGGTTTAACGCTGGAGTGGGCTTTTGCCATACTTCAGCTGTGTAAACCTCCCACAAATACTGTGCAGTTACACTTGTCACTGACAAAGGACATGCTATTATGCATGACTTTCTTGTGCAATGAAAGCAGGGGAACTTTATCTACTGTTAATAATTTTTTGCTTGCATAATAGAAAGCTGTGATAATTTAAATCCCATTTTTGTTTTTCTAGATAGCTTTAATAGTGATAATTGTTTCTTAAATAACCTTTTTTTTTTTCCCCTGGCAAAGTTATTTTTCTTTTTTTTTTTTTTTTACCCAACATCAATATATAAAATAAATAGTATTCATAAATGGTAAATAAGATTCTTTATACTTGAACTTTTCAAAAGTTAAGAGTCTTGTCTATATTTTTAATTAACAAGCTCTTGAGCAGGTTAGCACAATTTTTATTTGAAACAGATGTGTTTCCTTTACTATGAAAAGTAGGACATACAGGATTTTTAGTGCAGATGCTGATAATGTTGATCCATGAACAGAGTCTCTTCTCACTCTGCGACTTGCAAGATAGTAGCCCTGAATGAGGCTTTCAGCTTCTGAACTCAGTTCAACATGAAGATTCTTAGCAAACATAATGAACTAGAGGGAGGGTATACATTTTAAATATTTAACTGGAAAATAAAGAATTTATATTTTTGACACCTTTTAACATACCCGCAGCGTAGTTAATATAGTTTGGACGATGTGTTTTACCAATAGTTTTTATAAAGCAGCTGTCACCATTCAGCTAAACATAAGGATAGATCTCAGATACTAAACAGAATCATCTGTTAATTATACTAGAGGTATTGATGGTTTATATCAAATGAAATACTAACTTTTATTACTGATTGTAAACTTTTCTTGTCAAAAGGTATTAGAGATCGGTTCTCCCATAAATGTTAATCTTGTATATTTTTCAGAATCAAGAGCAAGCAATTTATTATGGAAAGAACTGAAGCTAATTTTATCGATGATCCTATTGGTGCTACTGGCAATATGGTGGGGGAAGGGGCTAGGAAGTATTAACAGGTTTAAAACAAGCAGTCCGAACGTGCAGACACCACCTTCCGATTCCAGAAGCAGAATGATATTCCCAAGTATAATGCATTTCTAAATTATTGGGTAAATTATCTGTTACCTCCTCATAATCCTGCATTTTGAACTGCTGTGAGACTTTGTACAGCCTGGCTTCAGGATTAATGGCTTTTTTCAAGATGAGATGTGCAAGAGGAGAAGATAGTTGACACGAAGGAAACTCATTGTATATCACAAGCCCAAAAACATCTAGAAGGTTAGGTGGAATTAAACTCACGTCCTAAAGAGAAGTCCCAGAGACAGAAAACAGTTGCTTTATTTTGGCCTTTTGACTTGTGGAAACATTGCAATTTTTTTCAATCTGAAATGTTCAATATCCATATATATGGAGTCCTGCAAGATTATCTAATGAGTTAGCTATAATATGTGCGGTACAATTTTGTTTCAATAGCAGTTGTCAAAAGCTTTCTGAATAAAATAACTGATACCTACTTTGGAGAAAGCTAGCTCATTTTAGAAGACACGATTTAAAGTCACTTAAGTTGTGACTTTTTGGGAAATACTAACAAATTTGATTATTTTCATTATTTTTCAAGTTGAAATAACCATTGCTATAGTACAGCTACTGTCATAACAAGACATGTGTGCTTTACCATCTGTCCAATTAAAAAGTTATCCTTTTGTATATGTTTCTTTGAGGAATCCACATCTACAAAAGACCAAAAATTGGTCTGAACGGAAACAGTAACTTGTTGGTCAGCCTCTTCTCCATACTTCTTCCCAGGAATGAACAGTGTTGTTGTTCTGCTCTCTAGCACTAGGATAGGACAAAAGTACGTCAATTATGTAATCGATCTAGTTTAACTATAAATTCTAGTCTCACACACACTATCTGAAACCAGTCACAATACATAACCCTCACTTTTTTGCACAAGCCTGGCATTTCCACACCAGCAGTTGTGAGGACTGCAGATGTGAGTGCCCAAATCCTAGGATTTATGATCTAGCCTTTAAAGAAGCGTGATGAATACGCTTATGCTGCTGGCTAGTAATTGTTTTGCCAATCAGTGATCTCTTTAGTGTAGCCTGTGTAGCAAATGCAAGCTTATAGGACCTCGGTTTTCTTGTCCTTGTTTCTTACACAGACCTGTTAAAAATAGCTAACAGATTCTCCCAGCATTTGAGGAACAAACCTAGCCATGATTTTGCATGTTTGTTTTGTTCTGTCCCCTCATTTGTTAGTAGGTGTGAGATTACCGGACTGTAGAAGTTCAAGTTTATCCTTTTTATATGAAGACAAGTCTCCTATGTAACAGATACCACCCTTGGCCAGCACAGCACTGCAAGCCTGAATACTAGCACTTCCAGTTCCGTGTTTATCTTTGGATACAGAAGGAAAAATTTCACTAGAAGGTGGGTGTCGTATGCCACGAGGCAGAAGACATATACTGTAATTCAGAAGCCTAGAGGATTAAATAATTCTGTCAGTCATAAATTGTTACTCAGTTTTTCAAAACATTAACAACTTAATACTATACGTAATACTTTATAATGGTATTTATATATATTAAGACTCACTTAGAAACAACAACAAGAATACTACTTAACATAAAACCAGTGTCGAAACTAAACATTTAAAGTAACTTTGAATACAAAGGTAGAAGTCCAAGCTTTCTCATGAACAGCTGCCAACAGGACTGTATTTCTTACAGACTTAACATATGAGGCAAATCATGGTTTCCAAGAGAAGCAATTCCTAGGAAGTCAAAGTCGTCTCATAATTTAACCCCATATTGTTAACTCCTATTCCTATTCCAGAGAAACTTTTGCAGTGGTTTAAAAGGGTGAAGGATTAGTAATCCTGGCCATCTGGGAAAAATGAAAAGGCTGGGAACTTGCAAGCTCTGCCTACCTGGGTTTTGTTTGAGCTCTGCTCAACAGTGCTGGTGTTAAAATCTTACTGAGATTATAAGAGTGTTAAGGGGTTTTATTATTAGTGAAGTTCTGATCTAGATTTATCACTTGAGGAATAAAAATTGGGTATTTGTACTGTTGGAGCCCTGTATATTCTTTTAATATAGTCTCTTTAGCCTTTCATGTAAGACTAATCCTATTATCTTTAAAAAAACTTATGTTTTAAATTCTAATTTACGCGAAAAATAAGAAGTCTCTTTACCTATCAATTACTAGCGAGTCGCTTGTCACAATCAACAGATCCAAATAATCTGCATTTTCATTTTCGCATGTCTGTACAAGACTCAGCAATATTGCAAGTTTAAGAGTATTATAAGTGCCTGGTGGAACAACTTGAGAAGCAAAGATATTGGCAAGGATGGCTGTAAACCTCCAGCAGGAACTTGAAGTCAGTGAGAACAGATACTTAAAATTGTCACCAAGAAAAAGAGGACCTAATTAAAACAAAGTACAGGTTAACAAACACTTCATGAGAGCGCTATGTGGATATATTAGAACAAGTCACCATTCTAGTCTTGATACAAAGTTTACAAAGAACAAGTATGTTTATGTATTAAGCAAAAATTCAGAATGTAAACAACTGACACTTAATTTTACTACTAAAATGGTCAGACATGATCTGCTAAAACTGATGGAATAAGAAAAGAATAACAAACTGAACTACAGGTTAATGAACCGTTTAATGTATGATTTCAAAGCACCTTTCAATGAATTGGGGAAGTTGGAAAGAGAAGTTGAAGAACTGCAATAAATAAGTACGTAGTTTCCCAAAGCATGGAAAGCAGACAAAAGAAGATGTTCTCAGACAACAGTAAGGATACATTTCAGACTGCACGAGGGAAGTCCCAGAGTGGCTTTGCAATCTGGACCACTAGGTAACAGAAATCTGTACCAATTCTCAAGATTTTGTTCTAGAAGGTTTTCCAACTTTTTTAGTTATTTTAAAATGAAACTTTCTTACCATTTGGTTTACAGAGCTGTACACTACTGACTTCTATACATGCTGTAGCTTGTACGCCATTTTGTACACAAGCTGGAATTCCTATAATCTTGTACTGGTTTCCTATTATCATTTTATTGGCCAGTTCATCTAGAAATTAAAAAAAAAAAAAAAAAAAAAAAAAGGAGGCGGGGGACCCTGCCGATGTGTTAGGGCATAAAAACAGTTTTAAAGACATGGTCAGAAAACTCCTTCACATTCTGAACCGTTTGATTCTATGATTTAATGGCAAAAAACAACAGTTGGATGCCAGGCTCACCATATTGGACTAGAATAAAATGAAGCGTATAATTCTAATTAATTATTGCAAAAGGTAAGGAAGGCACACTGGGTGAGGAAAAGTAGATTCCTGATAAAGAGAATAGCTGATGCATTTAGTTCTGCATTGAAAAGAAAACGGACAGTTGTTTGCAAGTATGCATTCCTATTCTGAAACTTGTGATGACACTCTTATCAGTTACTGTCCTATAAAATGTCAGAGGGAAAAACAATAAAAAGGAGATCCCATAGCTTTGGGAACCTCTGTATTTCTGTACGTCTTTTTAAAAGATTTATATTTTAGAAATGAGAGGTCCAACCACTGGAAATTTAATGCATGCATAACTCACAGTATCTCACCTGTAGATTCTGCTTATTAATCTTATTTTTTAAAAAAATTTAGTAATAGTTTATTTAGTTTTCAAGAAATGAACTCTATAATTCCATAGACTTTTGGAATGGTGCTTTTTTATGAGAATTAATGGAAGTATGTTGATGAGTCATGATTTTTGTTGGATATTCACATTAGAAATCATTTAATGTTTGCATTGAAGGCAGTGGTAGTAGAAGCCAAAAATCCCAATGGAATGCAGAAAACAGCTAGATTGAGGAAGGATGTTAAAAATGTGTGAAGTTTGTACAAAACAGTATGACCAAAGGAAGCAGAAAGGAGGAAAAAACAAGGTACAGTTAGAATGCGATACTGCAGAGCTGGCCAGGTGATTTTACTTAAACGAAGGTATAAAGGCGAACACAACAGTTTTGCCATGTGCACTCTTCAATCACTTTTGTATATTGTTCAGTCACCTAGCTAATTTTATGTACTTTTCCTCCCTAATTTTATATATATTGTAGATCTTTATTAAAGAACTGCAATCTAAATTATGACTTTCACCGTTTTATCCAGAAGGGAAATGCAAGGGATTATTACAGTTCGATCCTAAAACATTTTTGACAAAACTCCAATGTTCAGCTTACCTCTCAAGAAAATTGTAAATGTCTGAATCCTAAAATGTGATTTATCATTGGAATATCCTTTCAAAGCATTAAGAACTTTTGCATCAATCATTTCAACTATTTGTTTATCTTTCAAAAAAAAGGCAAAGAAAAGGTTAGTTCTCTTGAAAATAGTACAGCTGTTTTTTGTTGGGTTTTTTTCTGGTTTTTTGGTTTTTTGTTTTTTGTTTTTTTTTTTTTTTTTTTAATGAGTACTGCATTTGGGGCCTTTTTTCACTTAACTGTTTTGTTTACTTATTGTGTAACAGAAGGAGGAAAATAGCTGTTGTGGTTTAAGACCAGATGGGAACCGAATACCATGCATCTGTTCGCTTGGTTCCCCCCTCCACCCCCGAAGTGGGATGGGGAGGAGAATCGAAGAGAAAAGGAAAACTCGTGCGTCGAGATAAAAACAGTTCACCAAGACAGCAAATAAAAAGATAATAATAATGATTCTATACATTAATAAGAATAGTAAAATACAATGATAATAGGATACATAAACCGCACAATACACAATTTCTCACCACTCGAGGACCAATACAGCCCGTCCCGAGCAGCAGGCAGGGAGCAGGGATATTCCCCTGCAGCCATCCCAGAACAGCAAGTTCCAGAGAGAGCGCGAGGGAACGGACAGACAAATGAACAAATGACAAAAGGGAAAAAGAAAAAGGGACTGGCCCACCAGCTGACCCTCACTCACACCGGCCATGCTGTCTATGGCATGGAATACTCTCTTTGGCCAGTTTGGATCAACTCTTCTGGCTGTGCCCTCCCAAGTGTTTGCACCTGCACAGGAGCAAAACCTGGGACTGGGAAGCTCCCTTGATCACTTAGTAGCAACTTGTTACATCAGTGTATTATCACCATTCTTCTTCACATGCTAAATCTAAAAATAAAACCACACAGATCCTACCACCAAGTACTCTAAATTTCATGTCTTCCTGCAGTGGCGAAGAACACAAACTACACACAAAATCATTTCTCACTGTGGCAGATTCCGTAGCTCCAGGCAGATGGACTCTTATGTACCTAAACCCTAAAAAAACCAAAACAAACAAACAAACAAACATTTAAAATTAGGATGTGGTTTTCATTTGAAATTTCCTATTAAGAATAGAAGTGATTAAAATACTGGACAGTGAAATTCTAAAATAACCATGTGTTTCTTCAGCTGAGCATACACTCAGGTACTATGCTTCCACCAGTGTGATCTGTATCGTTTGTTACCGGTTGACCAGAAGATGGCAGAATTTCCTACAGCACATTGCCAGGCAGAAAAGCTTCCCCGGCTCAGAAAGCCGCAGGAGCCAGCGACTGCTGCTCCTGCCTTGCATGGGAATGACATGGGATATGGGTAGTCGTAATTAGAGGTATGTGCCCTCATACAGACACTATGACTTATTCTGCAGCCTCCAAGCTTTACGATTTCTCTTTTATAATTTTATGGTCTCTGTTACAGGAAGAAGCAAACGAAACAGCCTTAAAAGTACTTAAGGCTTAATCCTGCAACGATACAAGCACCTCAATAATATTACTCAAAGAAATAGTTCACAGAAGTCAGCTACTCATTAAAGCAAACTTTAGAAGGTGCTAGAAGGTTTTGCCAGTCACTTAAGCATACTGTTCTGCTATATTTTTGTATAAATAGTTTGCAAGGGGAAAAAAAAAAAAAGTATTCTACTAGTTTAGCTTTTTTTCTTTCAGGTAATTTATTAAATTATGTTTGCAACATCTTTTCTCATGTAAATGATCATAGAATCATAGAATGTTTTGG